>CACRXK020012192.1:0-15415 GCA_902702795.2 Paramuricea clavata
GCGACAATGCGTATGTAAGTACCATCAATAGCTCCTAACATATTTGGGAACTGAGACCCAATCCTATACTCATCCATTATTTGGACTTTTACATTATAATCTTTGGGTAAGTAGATAAATTTTGTTTTTAAGTATCTCAAAACAACAGTGAAAACTCTGTCTCTGCATCTGATAATGGATGAATCTGTAACACTGAATCTATCGCTCATTCTGTGAATTGTATCCTGGTGTGATATAAACCAAATAGTAATTAATAAGTGTTTTTCAGGAGTTATAGCAGCTCTTCCAATATCAGGTGTAAGATAAACGGCTATATTTCTGAGAATAACTTCAAATGTCCCTCTTGAAATCCTGAAAAATCTCTGAAAATCGTCTATAAGATAACTGGGTATCGTCAATTCTGCATAATTGCCAACTTTTGTTCTATCTTCTCGAACCCTTGTTTAAAATAAAGAGAAGTGTCATGACAAAACAACTGATATATCAGACACAGTCATATCTTAAAGAATTATACATGTTTATTTTTTATACCAATAGTTTGTTTATCTTTTTGTGAAAAAATTTGGCCTATAATATAAACAAATATATTGACTATAGTGGTAATTGTTTATTCCTTTTAGCAATAAAAACTCAATTTAGTTTCCTTCAAATGCAACAAAAAAACCTACATAGCAATAGCTGTGGCAAAAAAACTTTTCCATATTATTATCATCATATTTTTCTTCAAAGTCAGCTTCTTCCATCACAGCAAAAAGTATTGGTAATAATTGGTCCACCATCTTTATTTATTTTACGATGAGCACAGGGTATGGGCCGAGTATGATTTTGTTCAAAATCAATTCAAAATACTCTGGTTCATTCCATTATGAAATGTTCCAGAACAGTGTTCTAGAACATTTAGAACAGTAAATGGAGCAGCCTGCAGGTGTGCGACCTAAGAATGCCCTCATCTTTATTGGAAACTTGATTTTGGAAGCATCAACATGCTGGTCATATATGGATGCAATTCTAATTGGCAGGAAATTTGCACTTTGAGAAGTCCTGCTCTTCATACACAGTCCAACCTCTTTTCTCAGCTGGCTTGCCTTCCCCCCCCCTGAAACAAAAAATTGTTCACATCATGACTGAACTCAAGAATTATCTTCTGTTCCAACCATTTGTGTTTTAGGGCAACCATCGCCATAGCTCTTAGCCTGTCTAAACATTCCTTCACAATAGTTGGTGTTGGATGAGGATTAGTAAAATATCTAGGGGAGAGATGATGAATATGTATCACAAAATGTGTAATTATACATATTTCAAAACTATAACCAACATATCCACCAGGCTTGCTTTATGTCTTTATTAATTTAGAACAAAATTTAGTCTGAAACAACTTTTTTTAAAATGATCATTTTAACCCTTGATTTGAATCAACTTGATTCCTTGGGAATATAAATCAACTTTATTACTGCTAAGATTTTCAGGACACATTTAAAAAGGAATTATAACTAATCCGAATTTGACCAGATCTTACCTCAAAGAAGCTGGTGAAAGGTGTTCTTCTGGCTCCCAGGTATTTTCAAACGAGGAATATCCCTTCCATTTCACCAAGTACTTAATAGAGCCCTGCATATTGAAATGTAAACAGTAATTACACTATAAGCCACAAAACTACCAAGAGCAAAGTTAAATAAGCACAAGACTCGCTATTTCGTAGCTATTTAAAAACAACATGTTATAAACATTCCGCATATAATTTATATTTTATAGTATGAATAGTGTAAAATTGCCAACCACGCACCTTTCTATCCTTTCTTCGCGCTATAACATGTTCTGCCTCAAAAACCCCAACAGTCCGTGTTCTTGGTTTTTTCTTACTTTCGTCAAAAAGGACATCTACTGAACTTAAATTATGAAGAAAACTGTAAGATACAGAGCCTTTCCCTGAAGCTCGAGTCGCCATCTTGTTTTCTGAATGTAATTGTGAAGCAATTATCTGCTGACAAAACACAGCTGCAAAATGTCCAATATTTGTGGTAATGTTAAGTTTTTTAGTAACCATTTGGCAGGGAAAACTTTTATCTGTGATTTTGAGGGTTCTCAGGAAACTATTACCATTCAGTCGTCAAGTTTTATTAAATTAATTTGTCATGCAGTTTTAATTTCTTAACTGCAAGTTCATGCATGTTAATTAATTTTGTTCCATATTTGAAATCTACTCTACAACCCTTATGTACGAATGCATATTACAAATTATTTCATTTCAAAACATCACTCTTTTTATTATCATTAGGTGATGTTGATCTACATGTCCAAGAAAGGTTGCTTTACTGGGAAAATCTCACCAGCCAAATTGAATAAACCTTGAACCTCCAAGGCATGATGAGTAGCGAAGAATGGGACGAAACAGTAGTGTCTTTAGCATATGAAATAAAGCAAGACCTTATCATTTTGGTAAATAAAGTTATTGAGTACATATCAATTTCAAATCTATTAATTTTTAGCATTTGTTGTAAAATTTGTTTTGTTATACCTAGATTGGAACTATGTGGAAGGCTATAAGCCCTGGTAATCTGTGATAGAATTTATCAACAAAATGAAGGAGATGCAATTGATGTGTTTGATCTACAGTTCTGTTTATTTTATCATATATTCTTCAACTTTACAGCATGTTAGTTAAGAACTGTCACTGTATGGCAAGTGTTTTTTATAGTATACTCCATTTATATGTTAATTTGGTTCTGTGAAAATAATTTTAATGTTTAAATTCCAAATGGTAATGCCTGCTCCGGTGGCAACTTTAGAACGTTGAATCACTTATTTTTTTGTTTCTTCGAAAGGTAGATTTTTGTCTATAGTTGAAAATGAAATATATTTTATTTGTATTCCAGTGTAAAGAATGGGAACTGCAACTTTGTGAGTCTTTTGGTCCATTACTTGGAATGGGAGACTATGGACACCTCGTTATTCAACATGCTTCAATGATGATGCGATCGTTCGGATCAATGAAGGAATTTAGTAACCAGGGATTCGAAAGTTCGCATAAGGCAGACCGTGGATTATACCAGCAAGCTACTAATAATGATATGATGTCCAAAGACTGTTCAGGTTTGTTGTGATATCCATCATTCTCAGTTATTAATCACCAGTATTTTGATGTACAAGGTTTTTTTTGTGAGCTACCTTCTTGTTCCCTGAGCATGCTCGCTCACAGGTTAAGGGTATGCCCACCCTTAACCTGCGAATGGGTATGGTTGTGGAACGAGATTGGTTAACCACGTAATCGTATATTTGTTAACCTATGTTAATCGTTGACCTCGTACACCATAGATTTAAAACTCAAAAAATATTGTATTACTTCTTATTGTTATTCCTTTTTCAGTTAAGCAAATTCAAACACACATGTATATGGACAGATTGCTATCACCCCGCTTGGCACTAAGAAAGGTGCTGGAATGTATCACTTATGGTATGCTAAATAGTATATACTTGTACTAGTAACAGTATTTAATTTTGAATGTTTCAATCTATAACCAATTTAGTGTCTAATTCTGGCATTATACACACATAGCCTAGACTGTACTTTTTTAAAACAAACAGAAACATCAAGCATTACCTAAACTGAATTAAATTTTAAAAATCCAAGAATGGAGTATATATGTGTTCACGATACATTTCACCTGACTATATTGAAGTAAAAAATTTAGTGTGATCTTGTATATTTTTTATCATAAAGTGATATAAACGTGGTTCGATTTTAGGATGTGAATTGTATTATCAAGGTTGTGGTTGGAAACCCAAAAAGTTGTGCTTTTCAGCAGATGAGGTGGCATGGTTAAGAGGCATTTGATTTGTTTGACATGCTATTTGGCCCGGATAAATATGAGTTAAAATCATCAAATAAATGTTTAATAATCCCAAAGCACGCAGACCAAGGATTACTTATGACCATAGTCTTTGGGAAGACCAATAAAAAGTCGAAGCAACGAATGAAATGGAGTGCAATTAGTCATCACTAAGATGCAGTCTTATGGACCGATACGAGAAAATCAACGAAAGATACCAGAGAGTGATGCAACCGATTATTGTGGAGGAACAGGTAGGTTTGAGTCCAAAGAATTCGACAGAGGTCCCCCATTGGTGTTACCAATCTTTCTTGGCAATCTCACCCAGACTAAAAACCTGAAAGGTCCAGAAGAGTTGCCTTCCCATCTAAATTTACTCGATTGTAGATATTCACTCAGGTCGCAATTACATTCTGGAATGGAGTTCATTACAATGGCAGATTCTTCTATCAAGGAAAATGGTATGATTACGATGGTATGCACCAGAATCCTGTTAGTGATATTCAGCATTTGTCCGTTCCAGCACTGGTAGGATTCATTTTAACCTCTTGTGTCTACTTTAAGGAATAACGCTCAGTAGTCATTGTGTTCAGCAAATGTCTTCCCTCTCATAGTTAGATAAAAAACCCTACCAGGTTGATAAAATTAGGAAAACATATATTTATTACTATTTATTCACTGTTTAACTATACAGCACAAATTGAGGATATACATAGTTTATGAAACATAATGGCACCAAAAGGTAACCATTAATTTAGACTTTATATTACATACACCTGGTTGGAATTATCCTGTTTTATTTAGTATTATTACATGTATTACCTTTATTGACGCACTTAAAAATGTGCATCTTTATGTACTTTACATTATTCATTAACTATGAATAATGTAAAGTACATAATGTCTACAACTTAAACTTTGATAAACACCGTATCTATTTTCATGCAATATATTGACCCATGCAGATATAAGTAATAATGTTGTTTTGAGTAATACCGGTTATTGTTGTCTTCATATTTAATAGTACAGGGTGTTTTTAGGCTGCGGTCATTAAAAATGGAAAGGGGGGGGGGGGATAGCAGGAATTTGACTAAAGTTGAGTTTTTTTTGTATATCCCCTCTCAAATATGTGGAAAAATAGTGATCCCCTTGCCTGGGTGGCAAATTTTAAAAATATCACAAATTTTAAAAATATCGATCACGTTCAGACGTGTCCAAATGAGCTCTACAAATTTTAAAAATATCGATCAAATGATCTGTATGTAGTCGTTTTCTAAGTTTTGGTGTCCTCAAATTAAATTTTAAATCCTCCGATCGTTAAATTTGCTCGCTCGCTAGTTTACTACAAAATTAAAATGTCAGTAAAAACTCGTTCGGCTGGCCTGGTGGGGGATTCTTTTGCTGAATTTGCCAGGAATATGGACGATTATTTAAAGAATTCAAGTGTGTTTAAAGAAACCATTGCCGGTGCAGTTGTTGTGGCAGTCGGAGAGATTGTAAAGCCTTTACATACAGAAATTGCTTCCCTCAAAGACGAAGTAACACATCTTAAAGCAAAGCTGCAAATGTAGAAGTTAAGGCAAACGACAACGAGCAATACTCCAGAAGAAACAATATACGAATTTTCGGTCTTGCCGAAGAGATTAAAGAGGATTGCTACGACAAAGTACTTAAGTTATGTGAGAATCACTTAAATATCGAAGTTACCAGAGATGAAATCGATCGGGCGCATCGCGTTGGCCAACTAAAGCAAGTCAGCAGTGGTCAACCAAAGCCAGCCCCACGAGCTATGATAGTCAAATTGATGTGTTATACCACTAAAATGAAATTTATGAAAGCCAGAAGAAATCTCAGAGGCAGACAAATTTATATCAATGAAGATCTGACGAAATCAAATCATCAGTTATTATTGTATACGAAAGCAAATTGCTCGTCAGATGTCAAAATCTATTCAGTTGATGGTACTGTTGTTGCGCGAACGGATCGTCGAGTTTATCGTATTAAACACAAAGAAGATCTAGTCAAATATGGTCTGTTATATTCAAAGGATTCCAAGGTCACACTATTACTAATCATTTACTTTTTAAATTTTGTATTACTACTTTCAGTATTTGTGTGTATTATTACTATGGAATATTTGTATATTTATGTTCGGCAGCAGGAGTTCAGTTATTCCTTTTACCTCCGGATCTGGTTAAATGGACTTTTTAACTGCTACAAATTCAATTATTCTACTGGTAGACTTTTTGTAAGAACTTTAAACATATATTTACATATTGGGATATTTCTTGCTCTTTTCTTTCTAATTTGTTCGGATGTTGAACAAAATCCTGGCCCTGATCGCCTAATTTTGCTAAAAATCGGTCATTTAAATGTTCGCAGTTTAAACCCGCGTAGAAATTCAACTAATAAATTCGATGAAATTGTCTTTGTAATGCTAGACGAAAATTTTAAGATTTTTGGTTATAGTGAGACATGGTTAAACGATTCCATATCCAATGATCTGTTTAATATTCCTGGCTATTGTCCCTTAATACGTTTGGATAGATCTGATGGCAGGTGAGGCGGTGGTGTTGCCTTGCACATGTCTTCCGAATTTGTTCCAAAAAGGAGGACTGATTTAGAGTCCCTTGGGTTTGAAATTCTGTGGGTTGAAATCAAAATTAAGTCTATTTCGCTAGTATGTGCAACTTGTTATAGACCTCCGTGCAATGATGTAGATGTTAATACAGCGTTTCTAAGTAACTTGCAAATTTGTTTAGATAAAATTCAATTAGAGCCGAATAAATTAATAGTTTTGCTAGGGGATTTTAATGCTCATTATGATTTCAGCAATTCTTCAGATTCAAGTGATTTTGGCTCTTCCTTATATTGCTGGATGGAATGCAATAGTTTATTTCAAGCTATAAATGAACCAACACGCATAACATCAACTGGTTCAACACGTTTAGATTTAATTATTACTAATTCTCCTGGTTATTTTGTAAGTTCAGGCACCCTAAGTCCGCCGGCAAATTGTGATCATTGTATAGTATACGCTAAATTAAGTATTCTTTTATCAAAACTTAAATGTTTTAAGCGCACAGTTTGGAATTATCAAAATATTGACGAAGCAGAATTGAACTATGCTTTGTTAAATTATGAATGGGAAAGATGTTTTACTGGTGGTGAAAATGTGAATATTATATTTAATAATTGGTTTTCAAGTTTCCAACATGTTGTTGAGGAATATATTCCCCGAAAAACAGTTGTTATTCGTCCGCACGATAAACCGTGGATGGATGGCAACGTTAGGAGAGCTATCAGAAAACGTAACCGATTATTAAAAAGGTACTCAAGACATAAAACGCCAGCATCTTGGGAAAGATATAGGATACAAAGAAATCGAACAACCAGTTTAATTCGATCAAACAAAGTTAAATATTATGCCAGTCTAAACCAGGACCTTGGTGATCCCAAAATAAGTCCTAAAAAGTGGTGGGGAATTGTCAAGTCACTTTATGGTCAAAAAATGCGTGTTGCTGTACCAACGCTTATTGAGGGTCAAAATGTAATAAGCGATGCTAGAGCTAAAGCAGAATTATTGAACGACTATTTTAGTAGTCAGAGCATGATCGACGATAGTGCTGCAATCCTTCCTCACGAAATAGTTCCATTTCAGTCAGCTACTTTCTTGTCCATTATTACCACCACCGAAAGTGAAATAAATCGCTTACTTCGACGTTTGGACACAACAAAAGCTTGTGGTCCCGACGGAATCAGTAATAAAATAATTAAGGTTAGTGCAGATGGCATAACGAATGTTTTCACACGGTTGGTTAACTTATCATTGTCCTCTGGCGTTTTTCCAGAACAATGGAAGATGGCTAATGTTATTCCTTTATCCAAAACTACAGTCGATCGTCAATTGAAAATAAATTACAGACCCATATCTTTATTAGCGTCGTTATCAAAAGTAATTGAGAAAGTTGTTTTCATGAGATTTTATAATTTTTTACTTGACATAGGTTTTTTAAATCCTATGCAGTCAGGTTATCGCCCAGGTGATTCTACAGTTAATCAAATTTTATATTTAACGCATAAGATATACGAGGCTTTCGAACTAGGCAAGGAAGTAAGAGTGGTGTTTCTCGACATCAGCAAAGCCTTTGATAGAGTCTGGCATAAAGGACTGTTATATAAGCTTAAGTTAATCGGTGTAAGAGATACTTTGCTTAGTTGGTTTGAGAGTTACTTATCGGATAGAAAGCAGCGCGTAGTCATAGATGGTCAGTTTTCGCAATGGAAGAATATCAACGCCGGAGTACCCCAGGGGTCTGTGCTCGGTCCACTATTATTTTTAGTTTATATTAACGATATAACTGAAAATCTTGAAACAAATCCCTTATTATATGCCGATGATACGTCACTATTCGATATAGTCGAGTCTCCTGATATTACTTCAGTTAAATTGAATAACGATCTTAGTAAGTTTAGTGATTGGGAAAAACGCTGGCTTGTTACTTTAACGTTAAAAAAACTGAAAGTATAATTTTTTCAGTAAAACGGTTTAAACCCTACCATCCAGATTTATTTTTTGATAATAACAAAATTGTGGAGGTCTTACAACATACACATCTAGGAGTAAAATTAACCACAAATCTTTCATGGAAAGCCCATATTGTCAATATCTTCGAGAAAGCCAATAAAAAGCTTAACATGCTTAAAGGTCTTAAATATAAAATTAGCAGAGATACTTTGAGTAAGTTATATTTATCACTTATTCGTCCTGTCATGGAATATGCAGACGTATTGTGGGACAGTTGTACTGAAAGTGAAAGTGAAAGCGATCTTCTTGAACACGTTCAGTATGAAGCAGCGAAACTCGTGACAGGGGCTATGAAAGGAACAAGCAAGCATCGTCTCATGAGAGAAGTAGGGTGGGAAAGTATGTCAACTAGAAGGAAAATTCACAAACTTACTTTATATTATAAAATTGTAAATAATTGTAGTCCCAGTTACTTAAGTGACTTACTTCCTTTTCAAGTTCGTCGGAGGACACAACATAAATTAAGAAATTGTATAGATTACTCACTCTTCGCTTGTCGAACAGAACAGTTTAGGAAAGCCTTTTTTCCTTCCACGACAATATTATGGAATAATCTGAGCAATGAGATACGTTCTACAGATTCAATTACACACTTTAAGAACAGTCTACTAAATGTATTTGACATATGTAATCCTAATCCTATTTTAAATTTTGCAAATGATAGGCATTCTTCTATTTTCCATACTCGTTTGCGATTAGGTGTATGTGCACTAAATTTATATTTGTATAGCATAGGTTGTAAAATGTCTCCATCATGCAGGTGTGGCTATCACACTGAATCTATAAAACATTATTTTCTCTACTGTCCAATATTTGCTGCCCAAAGGTCTAAGCTGTTCTCCTCCGCTGCCAAGAAACTTCCCGAAGGGTCGTCAAGATTGAAGGATGAACAAATTATGGAAATATTTCTCTCTGGTTCTCAAATGCTGTCGTTGGAACACAACACGGCAATATTTTCTTATGTTCAGACTTATATTAAAGAAACAGCACGTTTTTATTTCAATAATTCTTGACACCTATCATGTTAGTTTTCAAATATTAAAAACCGTGTGTGCGTGACAGTGTATTTTTTTTAAGTTCTAACGAGTAAGCCCCCTAGATGAGTGTGTACGCTCTTGGGGCAAACTCAATTTTCCAAAAATATGTTTAAATTAAATAAAATTGATACCCCCCTGTTGCTTCAAATGCAGTAATTATTCAAAGGTATACAAAATATCAACAGCAAGTAAAATGCAACATTTAATCATATAACGCTTACAAACATGGTGACATGGTGACCGTAGTTTCATAGCAAAATAAAATGAATATATAGAATAATCCAAGTTTTCAACACAAACCTCAACACAGTTGTTCTGTTTTACACTTTATTTATTTCTTAATATTAAAGGTAACCTGGAAGGTTTAGGAACTCAACAAACTTAATATTGTAACAAATTTATTGTAACCATTCTGCTCCAAAGCGCATTAAAAAAGAAAAAAAGTGTTTAACATTTCTTATGTTTTAGAGCATTTGTGGTTGTAAAAAGACTATCTCCTGTTAAGTTAGTTTCTTGTCCAGAGCATCTCGAGATTGAAATAAAGACAACAATTCAGCATGCCTTGACCTAGTTTCATCAAGATTTGATGACATTTTAAGAGAAACGATGCCATTGGAGTTATATTCAGTCATATCAATAATACATATTGCATAGTATAAAGTAACAATAAATATAATAATACAATTATAGTTTAATATTGTACTGGTATGCTATTTAATATGCGAGAAATATATTTGTGACTTTGAAGATTAATATAATTTATAATAAATATTAAGTTACACAAATACACACACCAGATGTGTTCAGACACAATACCGAGGCGAGCACAATACATATATATATATATATATACATGCAATAAAAAGGATCTACTTACCACTAATTTTACAGGTATTGTAGGCTACCATCGCTTGATTGCTCCAACACAGTCACAGATGGTAGTTGCCTATCTGCAGCGGTGTTATATAATTTCTCTAAAATTTCATACCAAAACTGCCAGTTTCTCTCGCATTTACTTAAGAGTTCTACCGGAAGCCAGGGGCAGGGAAACAACCGCGAGACGATTTGGCTACAAAATTATTTCTCTATTCTGTGATTATTTCACATGTGGTCATGTGGAGCGGCAATGTTTTTAATATGAAAACATGGTTTCAGTTGCTGGTCACACTCACTAATTTTGTGCTGTTTTGCAATGCTATAAATGTTAATGCGCACTTTTTCAAAGTAATATTGATGGAGATTGGAAATCCGGCAAACAATGGCATAATGGTAATGGCCCACCCACCCGCATCAACTTTAGGTGAAGCCCCGGATGAGAAACTAATATGCAACAAATAGTGGCCTTAGATAGATAATATCCATTTTTTAGACTTAAGATGCGACTTAAGCTTGTTTTTATTCTTAATTGAAATCTTGAGGCCTTTTGTAATCCATGGTTTGGTTAGCAGCTTCACCTTATTTTTAGACAATTTTTTCAAAGGGACATGTTTCTCAATAATTATATTTAGCTTATTAAAAAAAGTATTAAATGCTAAATTTGCATCATCACTATTATAAACAGTTTCCCAATTCACAACACCAGTTTTTGTAATAAGATCTTCATTATAATGGGAATATAATCTCTCACAAAGACATCATTTTTCAATATTTTAAAATTCAATTTACTTGCGATAAGAAAATTAGGAAGGTGGTTGGAAGTGTCATAAATTATATTGCCGCTAGTGGTAGAATGATCAATGGAATTAAAGTAGATGTTATCGATCAATGTAGCGGAATGATCAGTAGTCCTAGTGGGCGGCAAAATATGTGGTTGAAAAAAGTAAGAAATCATTGTGTTAAGAAATTTATCAGTACCACCCATGACACTCTCAATTCAATAAATTAAGGTTGAAATCTCCCAGTAATACACAATATTTCCTTTCATTTGAAATCTTTTCAGTAATGGGAGTAAGATAGTTACATAAATTTTCAAGACAACTATGGGGATGTCGATATATCACCAAGCACACAGTGTTACATTATTTGAGTGAATTTCAATTGACAAACATTCAAAGTCATTAGTGGTATTTAGTGAAATCATCTCTAGCATGAAATTTAATTTTATCTTTAATAAAGAAACCAACTCCTCCTGATATTGAAATATCAGTAATCAGAGCCTTACCTTGCATTAGTTTAGTTTCAGAAATACCTATAACATCAAATTCGAAATCCAAATCAGATAACAATGACATTAAGCTATCATGATTAGCAGACAGGCTTCTTACATTGCAGTGTAACACAGAGAATGAAGAACCAGTTGTTACCCTGCTGATACTCTGCGCATTTTGAAACTCTGTTGTTGAATAATATTTAAGGCAACAGATGATTCTCCACATCATGACCATCTAAGTTTGGTAAATTCGAAAGTCTAGAAGTCAGTTCAAATTTTGGTAAATTATAGTCAAGGGTGGGTTGACTACAAAATTTTGTAGTTCGCTATAACTACAGCTACTTCAAAAATATGTAGTCAGCTACAACTACTGCTACTTTTGAACAAAGGTAGTTCGCTACTGACCACAGCTACTGCTTTAAAAATGTAGCGACTATTTCGCTACTCTATAATTTTAGTTTTACTGTATTTGGAGCATCTACTAACTCAGGCTGAAATGTAACCCTGAAATGTAACCCATTTTTGTAAGCACTACAGTGTTCAAGAATGCAAATTGACTATGGAAGTATTGATTTTAGGCAAACCGTGTCTCAATATCATTCTACTCTATCAAGTTGCTAACAATTTTAAAAAGTAGCGAATAGCGATTCGCTGTTTGAAAAGTAGTCAACTACTTGGCTACTTTTAGGCAAAATGTAGTTTGCTATAACTACAGCAACTGTTTTAAAAAAGTAGTCAAAAACTACTGGCTACTTGAAAATTGTAGTTCGCCACAGTAGCGAACTACAACTACTTCGCTACTACCCACCCTTGATTATAGTAATTAGTCATGTTTATTCATAGGAACAATGAGAAACGTGCATTTATAATAATTACATAGTATTTATCTTCTAGATGATAATTTCTCCAAATTGGCAACAACATTAATAGCATGTGTAGGGCTAGTTGAAGTTTTCCTCAAATAAATTCTGCCATTATATGTCCATATATAGCGAAAGAATTGGTCTCGTTTAAACTTGAGACAATTCTTGAATAGTTGCTTGTTTCTTGGGCTGAGACTTTCGGAAACATCTAATTTGTGTTCAGGTGACCTCAAAAAACCAAGATCTCGGGTTGTTTTATCTTTTAGTCATAAACGACCTTGATAAAACTTAGCTTTGGTGTCTCTACGTGTAAATTTGACAATGATTTTAGCAGAGGTGTTAGCTGCACTTCGATTTTCTCGCTGGTTTTCACTTCTCGATTTTGGAAGTCGCAACTGAAACTTACAGCACTTGGATGATGTGTACAAGTTTGGCCAGTAAATAACTTTTGCCTCTCCCATTGCCCTCCCTTCGCCTTCAGATACCACCAGAGAAATCCTGGATGTTGGTTGCTGCATGTGCTCTGGCCATACACGATACGACACCTTGCAACCGATAAGGCAACCCTCTGTGGCTCATGCTTGTGATGCTATGAGGTACCACTACGTCTTCAGTTAATTACTGAAGCTTAGCAATTAAATGCATTACAAGCGCATCAGGAACACATGGTTCTTCGACTTTTGTCCACCAGCCTTAATAAACAAGTGAACTTATCAATACACTATTTTATTAATTTGTTTGGCTATACTGTTTTTGCACAAAATGTCACTCATATATTATTTAACTGGAAGTGCCAGGTGTAACGCCTAATTTACTTGTTCCGTTAGTGTGGCTAACCACTCTTCGTAATTTTCTAACATTACAAAATCACTTGGCAGAAGACAAGATTTGTCAACGTTCACAACGGCATTGTTCTCGTCGAGAAAAACCAGCACAGAATAGCAAAGATCATGCGACTTCAACATGTGATGCTGAACTGCCCTAGACGTTTTATATTGTTTAAGACATCTTGGACATTCAACTGAACAACTAAAACGTTTGATTACCATTTTTGGGCCATATACACCATGTTTCAAAGGAATGAAGCACACAAACCAAGCATAAATCTCAGAAGCAAAAAGCTTTGGCCGATATATATACAGCACGATTGCAAAAATCTGTTAGTCAGGTTAGTCAAATTAAACAGGTTAGTCAAATTAATAAGCAAGATTATTAGCTGGCTAAGTATACAGAAACTTAATGTTAATGTACATATGAAGTACAGTATGATGATGTATAGTCATTTCAATTATAATTATCATAAACATGATCATATTTATAGTTGTGCTTCAGCTGACATTCCCAAAATTGATCGCGAGGCACTAATCGACGTAGAAAACAGCAATTTCAAAATCATAGAGGTTAACCTGGATGTGACACCCTATATGATGGTAACATTATTTTACGGCATTAAGATGAATAACATCACATTATATTTGATTTTGGAATCCAAAGATCAAGCACCTAAACTAACACAATATAACTCCATTTATATTATTGAACTGCTTGGTGAGGCAATTCAACACCTGCACAACCACGGCGTGCTCCATAATGACATTAAAAGCGATAATGTCATGGTATGCCAAGCAAATGAAGATGGGAATTTGCAGCTGGTATTAATAGATTTTGGTAAAGCATGTAAAATTGAACAGGCCGAGTATTGTGACATTCCGAAAAAACGAAGGAAGATGTACAGAGAGAAACATTCACACATTGCCCAGGAAATTGTCGAAGGGATTGCTAAGCAGTCCACCGCTAGCAATATTCTCTCAGTAGGAAGAATAGCTTATCGTTTAGGCCAACATGTCTATTCGAACGAAGTTACAGATTTGAGCATTTCATGTACAAATGAAAATGTTATCGTTAGATGTAGTCTTTCGCTTGTAATCGAGGAGTGTTATATAATGTTGTCTAGAGTTGAGAGAGACAGGAATGACTCTGTTTATCTAGTGCCAGTACATCTATTTGAGTATTACTACAGAAATTGATTTATTTGTACTATTGAAAGTCTTAAAATAAAATAAAATAGCTGCTTTGAAAGTTGAACCTATCCCAATTAGAATGTCTAGAGTGATTAATAATTGATCACTATATGCAAATGCTAATGAAGCAAGCCTTTGTGTTTATATTATATAAAGAATTTTAGCGGAAACTCTTGCGTCAGAAAGACGCAGTCATCTTTTGCTGGCAGGTTAAGAAGATGTAGTCATCTTTGCTTAATCAGTTGAACCTATATCTTTATAATATACATAATAACACATTCAGCATGTCATGAGTTCTATGGCATGGGTATTATATGCAGATGTTCGTAACTCGTTAATTAAGCCTTTCTCATGTGCGAGTTGCAGCTACATGGCTATTCTCATTTAGAATGTAGGCCTAACCAAATAAAAACCTGTATAGGCTATTAACTGCATACATGTATAAATTGATATTTATAAGTTTTGATTAGTTTGTTAATGCTTAAATTAAGCATGCCTTTGTGTTTATATTATAAAGAATTTTAGTGGAAACTCTTGTGTCAAAAAGATGCAGTCATCTTTTGCAGGCAGGTTAAGAAGATGTAGTCATCTTTGAACCTAAATCTTTATAATAAAACACATTCAGCATGTCATGAGTTCTGTGGCATGGGTATATATACAAATATTCATAACTCATTATAATCCATTCTGCGCAAGTTGCAATTACATGGGCCATGGCTATTCTCATTTAGAATCTAACCAAATAAAATGTATATGGGATATAACTGAATAAAGGTATGTATAAATTTAGTTTGTAAATGCTAAAACAAACCTTTGTGTTTATATTACAAAGAATTTTAGCGGAAATTCTTGTGTCAGAAAGATGCAGTCATCTTTTAGCTTAATTAAAAGTACTTTCCTTCCCAACTTGTTTACCACAAACAGAATTGA
>CACRXK020012193.1:0-13583 GCA_902702795.2 Paramuricea clavata
TTCGATCACATCTTGCTATTGAATACCCGCGAATACAAACTGCTGCATCGTCGATTTTCTCATTTAACCATGTTTCGGTTATGAAGGCCATACTCACATCATATTGGTCAAGTATAATTTTTAATTCATCCACCTTTGGTAAAAGTGTAAAGAAAACATGTAAAGTGTAAAGAAAACATGTAAAGTTATTGAGGCCTGTTTTAAGGTCCAGAGGTTCAACACTGAGCAACATGGTTCAATGATGATACCTTTTTTGTATCATTGCGATAAAAATAGGCAAATACGTTCCGATTTAAAAATGCCGTTGAAAATCACATTTTTCTACCCTTAGGAATTACATGTAAAGTTATTGAGGCCTGTTTTAAGGTCCAGACACACCGGACGCGATTCGACAACACGGCGCGATTGTTCAGTTTTTGAAAGCTAATAAAACAGCCAATGAAAGCAAATTTTAAAAGATATGTAGACCAAATAACTCAAAATGTTATAGCGCTTCTAAATATTTGAAAAATTTAAAGTTATCGGTCAGTGAAAATAAAAAAATCGCGCCGCGTTGTCGAATCGTGTCCGGTGTGTTTTGACCTTATGCACTAGTCAATTGAAACCCCGGCCCCCCGACCCCCGGGACAGGGCGGGGAATTAACGGGGGAATAGCCGTGGATTAACGCGGCTTTAATGCACCATTTCCCCCGGGGTACAGGGTAAATAACAAGTCAATTTATTAGCCGGGACAATAGCCGGGACTTTAACGCGCGGCTGATATGAAAGTGGACTGGAACGAGTTTATCCTCGTGGCAACATGGCGGAATCTTCGAATTCAGAGAATTGTTCCCTCATAGTTTTTCTTTAAAAAAAGGGAATATATTTTCACTTTTCATATATTCCTGATGATGACTGCAAGATACTCGAAACGTAGATTATTCAGTATCTTTCGATGCAGATCAAAGTTTAAGATCAAGAATTGCCTTCACAAGTTCACATGTTGTGAACATTTTATACTTCAACGATTTCCCAAGTCATGAAAATTTGCAAAGTGCCGGGGCCATAGGGGCGGTAACTTTAACAGTCAATATTCCCCCGGTAGCGGGGAAATTACCAAACTTTAACATTGACAAAATGTTAATTTCCCCGCCCTATCTCGGGGGTCAGGGGGCCGGGGTTTTAATTGACTAGTGCATTAATGCCAGTTTTCCATTTCAACCGTATCGTTTTTTTTGTGTCGAAGTCATTCATTCCGCTCGATCTAGTGCTCAGGAAACAAAGAAATACGCTACGTTTCCATACGATACGGCCGGTCGAAGTGGAAAACAGGCTTTAAGGTCCATATATACACCGGACACCATGCATTCGACAACGCGGCGAGATTTTTCGATTTTCACTGACCGGTAACTTTGAATCTTCCAAATATCAGTTTAGATGCGCTATAAAGCCCTGATTCCACGAGCGCTTTTTGTCAGCGAAATGCGAAATATTTCACCTGTTTCTTTTGAATTGTGAACAATCAAGTAGAAATAATTTATTCGAGTGGTCGCAATTCAAAAGAAAGAGGCGAAATATTTCGCATTTCGCTGACAAAAAGCGCTCGTGGAATCAGGGCTTAACATTTCGAGTTATTTGGTCTACATATCTTCTAAAATTTGCTTTCATTGGCTGTTTTATTAACTTTCAAAAACTAAAAAATCTCTTTCTAAAAAAAGTCTTGTTGTCGAATCGCGTTCGGTGTGTCTGGACCTTTAAGCCTGGCGCACATGACGCGATTTTAGTCGGCCGACTAAAATATATCGACCGATATACATCGGTATACTCCGCACACGATTAGGAAAAAAATATGCTCCCTGAACTGTAGCCACCATCTTGCCAAATAAATACCGAAGCACGTGAACACAGCATGAAATCTGATTGGTTATACTTAAAATTCCACCGATAAAAATCGTATATCAAAACGTTTTGATGATGTCCGATTAAAATCGAGCAACAAAAATCGGTTAAAAATGACACCGCGCACAACGATTTTGTTAGTTTTAGTCAAACGATATTTATCGGCCGACTAAAATCGCATCGTGTGCGCCAGGAAACGTCGCGCTTCTCATGTGCCGAACTCATTAAAAACAATAGATAATCAACTGAAATACCTCGTTATCTGTTGTTTCTCTGAGAAGCGCGACGTTTCAAACAGGCCAAATACTTCGAATTTTGGTCGCGTCGAATGTAATTAAGACAATAGATAATGAGATGATAAACCTCATTAAGCTTCATTATCTATTGTTTGAATTGTATTCGACGCGACCGAAATTCGACGTATAATAAAACAGGCCTGAGTATTGCCATGAGTATTGAAATTATTCTCATTTTTTTGGATTCAAATAGACAACTTGCATGTTAGACAAATTTTTGATTAGGCAAAAAAAAGTAAATTTCCATAAAGAACTTATTAAAATCAGTAAAACTGCAAAATTTGGTTGCGAAAAGTTGTATAATGCAGAAAATATAGCCTTGCGAAGTTTGCATATTTTCAGTATATTTGTATTACGTATTATCGAAAATGGTAACAATTTTCGCACGTAATACAAATATACTAAAAATATGCAAACTTCACAAGGCTATATTTTCTGTATTTTACAACATTTCGCAACCAAATCAGTTTGCAATTTTACTAATTTCATAGTATGTTCTTTTTAACTGTTGTGTTTTATTCCCTTCTCTTTACTTAGATTAAAATTTAGTCTAACATGCAAGTTGTCAATTGACGTCCCTTGACGCAATGTGCAAGCATCGAGTTTTGATAAACTTCTATACTCGCAATTTTATATCGAAATTGAGTGACTAGAACATTTATCAACACTAGAAGCTTGCAGACTGGATTCACATTATGCCCAATGGCATATGTTTCCCAAATGGGCCTTCGACAAACAATTTGGGTAAATGTTCGAAAATTGGAAGAACAATTTAAGGGGCCGATTACATGGAGCATTTTCAACCCCGGGGTTGAACTCAGCCCTGTTTACCGGGTTGAAATTTCAGCCCTGTCTGTAATACAAAACTCTATATATCAAAATCAAACGCGCGATTACATGACAAAATTTTCAACCCAGGGCTGAGTTCAACCCCGGGGTTGAAATTTCAACCCTGCTTCAAATCGTTTCAACCCAGGGCTGAAATTATCATGAGTTATTCGAGCATACGTGGTAGTGACTATTTATTACAAGAAAACAAAATAAAGGCTTTTTTTACTTCCAGGAATCGATGCCGACAACGTATAGTATAGCGTTTCAACCCCGGTGTCGAAATCGTCCATGTAATCGCAAAAAATTTCAACCCGGTTAACAGGGCTGAGTTCAACCCCGGGGTTGAAAGTTCTTCGTGTAATCGGCCCCTAAATCCCCCAAAAAGTGGAAAAATGCGAATCAACCATTCAACGAATTACTTTCAATCAGTCACAAAAGCGTTGAATGAATGAATGGCATGGAAAACATACAGTGCCCAGTGAGATTTTCAGAACAATGAAATTGCATTTGAACATTCCTATCACCAAACCGGACCGTGATTGGATGGCAGTATTATTATGCAAAGCCATTACTATTAGGCATTACAATTTAAATAGGCGAAGGATTGCAAATAGGCATAGTTTGCATACTAATTGTTTATTGCAGACCAAGAAGTGAGATTCTGTTTTGTCTTTTGAGAAGGAAGACTAAACGAAGACGGGAACATTTATAGCCTGGAGAATCTGTGGTGAGTATATATCTGTATTACGCCTCATATACGTGGGTACTTGTCATAGAAAAACTTTGCAAAGTTTCCCGTCCACATATAAAACTTGTCATATGAAAACGTGTAGAAACCATGCTCGTATGTAACTGGTTTATGTCTAAACGAAGGGTCTTCGCTTGAAACGTCGAATTTTAACTCTTTTAGGTAGCTTTATACGACGTAAACAAAAACCGTTTGTTACTAAATACTGCATGAACTTTCCATGGCATAGCAGAGTTGTAGACTCGAGTCGTGTGACTTGGACTCGAGTCGCAATTTTTGTGACTTGACTTGTTAAAGAGACCGATGACTTGTGACTTGACTTGGACTTGCAAGAAATGACTTGTTACCAACGCAAGTCAAACGTAAATATCTAGTGAAAATCAAGTTTTCCAGAATCTTTGTGTTGATCGATCGATCGTCGTGTTGTACAATTTGGGAAACGACCTTAGTATACATATCAATGGCATCGACAGAATTTGTGCCGGCGTATTTCCTGACAAAGCGTTTTTTTTCGCGATTTCGTTGTAAAATTTCTGACATAAAATAACGACGCCATATTTACATATTTTGCCGTTTTACGTGGGAAAACATGGCCCACATGTGGCGATAAAATGACTTGTGACTTGACTTGAATTGACTTGACACTCGGAATGACTTGTGACTTGACTTGGATTTAGACAAAATGACTTGTGACTTGACTTGAACTCAGACCAAATGACTTGTGACTTGACTTGGACTTGCAACATAGGACTCGTTAACAACTCTGTGGCATAGGGCATAGAAGAAATCGCCAATTATGCTCGTCTGTAGACTCTGCATGTATATGTTGTAAAGCCTGCCGCACATGAGAGCAACTTGCTGAGCTAACCGCCTCGCGTGGCAGTAAGTAGCTCTCGTGTGCAGATAGTTTTCGTGAGGATTTGACCTCTCGAGGCCTTGAGGAAAATATCTATCGTGTTTGATATTTTTCACCCCGCGAGCAAAATATCTCAGCGTTTGCGGATGTTGTGAGCTAAGTGCTGGGCTGTTTGAATCAATTAGCCAATGCGAAAGTTCATGTGACTTGGAACAAAATGGAGGAAAATGCAAATGATTTTGTCAATTATGTTGTAGTTGAGTAGTTTTCCCATCGCGTGCGATGAAAATACATAGCTGAGCTAGCTGCCACTCGAGGCGGTCAGCTCAGCAAGTTTCTCTCGTGTGCTGCAGGCTTAACACTTAAAGTATTTTTAAGCACTTGTTTTTGGATGCAATTGGACAGCGATAATTATAATGTGCTTGTAGTTAGGGACCGGTCATAAAGTAAAAGGGGGGGGTTGGGAAAAATAGGGGGGTGGGTCACTATTTTTGAGCACGGTTGAAGGGGTGGGTCATCGAAAGTTACGCGCAATCATAAGGGTGGGCCATGTAAAAATATGCAGAAGATTGGGCCCCAGTCATTTTTTTGTGTTAAAAATTTCCGCGCAAATAACAATATATCTGTTTTTGGGCTAAGTACAGAAATTTGGTATGAAAAAGTAAGATAAAGTCCTTGGAAAGCAAAAGATTGGAAAAGGGGTGGGTCATCATTTTTCAGCACCAATTTAAGGGTGAGCTAAAAATTTTCGTGCAGCTATTAAGGGGTGGGCTACCAAAAGTGCTGACACAAAATATACTATTTTCCCAGCCCACTCCCCTTTTATTTTATGACCGGTCCCTTATTGTAATATTGTGGCAGCCAGAAAACCGAACATTAACAGGTATTTTTCATAGAAAATTTGGTGTACCTACCAACACGTGTGCATTTGGGAAATATAAAACTTGCCACATAAAAAAATGCGTCATAGAAAACTGTCAAAGAATAAAGGAAAACACTGAGGATTGTTTTATACGTCGAATTTCTGTCGCGTCCGAATGCAATTCAAACAATAGATAATGAAGCTTAATGAGGTTTATCATCTCATTATCTATTGTCTTAGTTACATTCGACGCGACCAAATTGACGTATAAAATGGGCCTGAGTCGACCATAACGGCATAAATATGTCCGTGCAGAACAATCATTAGACGGCCATATCAGCATTTTGCTCGGACAATAGTCCGTGATGAACTCTGTTTCGGAATCGCCAAAAATCGACGTTTGATCTAGGCTTTAATGTAACTTACCAAAAGGCATCTGATAAGCGGCTATTTCACACACACTGAGCTGTGTGCCTGGCTCCTCCCGTGAAATTCGAACATATCGAATACGGTGTCTTGGATAGGTGACAACCTTGCTGTTAACTGTTTTAGGGCCGCCGTTCATGGTGTAACCGTTAGAACCATCGGAATCTTAAAAAAGAATAAATCCGTTTGATCAATCATATTTCTTGTGGTCGGTTGTTAGATGCTGTTTATATGGTCTCGGGTACTAGGGACACCTTACCCCCCGAACTACCCTGGAAGAGGCAAAATTATATTCCTCATATAACATTTAAAAACGCAAGTGTTTATATGGGAAGTTTTCAACTCGTCTCTGCAAGTAGGGTCATCCTGGCGGTAGGGACACCCTGTTTACGATTTAACAGGGTTACCCTTGTCGGAGGGACAACTTTTGTCCTTGTGAACAATTTGCGTTAATTAATGATTTACCTCGGCTTCCATCCAGGGGCTACTTTTTAGACCTACGCATGCTCAAGTATTTCGAGAAAAAACACACGGAGTATTCCCCGTGTTATGCCTTTCTGAATTTTATCATATAAACGCACGGTAAAAGGGTGTCCCTAGTACCAGAGACCATATAAACAGTGCCTTAGAAAGCCGATAGCGCTATTCACTGGCACTGTGCTAAAATTGTTGGCAAAATTCGTTGTCTCGAGCAGAATTCGAACCCGCATCTTCGGACAGATAGTTTCAAACTTTCTAAAATTGACTGTTGAAGAGAATAACCGGGGAGTAGTGTTTATTAGTGGTTAAATTAACGAGTTTTTAATATTTATTGTGCGTTCCATATTCAAGCGCCCGCAGCGAATTCAATTGAACAATGAAGACTGGTATAAATCCCTCGACCTTATCTGCAGAACTGTAGACTGGTATAAATCCCTCGACCTTATCTGCAGAACTGTAGACTGGTATAAATCCCTCGACCTTATCTGCAGACTGCAGACTGTAGACTGTCCTTATCTTCAGACTTTAGCTTCACAGCTTTTCGTGCACACAGCTTTTCATGCATATTTACAAAGGTTGAAAATGTAGTGCACTCTACAATTCTCCTCCGCAGAGGCTTACATGAAGTTTCTAGTGAGGGAAAAGTGAGCGCGCAAGGAGTGATGGGAAGAGCTAAATAAAGGAAGTCTCTGCGAGTTAATGCAATCAATATGGCGTCGTATATAATTGTTTGTAGCGAAGTTCTATCAACCATCGAGGGTGTTAAAACATGTTTTCGACTTTCATTTCCAGGCGTACTTGAGTATCCTGGGGTGGATTAAATATCATTATACCGTCCATTTGCATCAAAAAATATTGAGAAATTGCAAACGAATATCAATGGATACGAGCTATCTAATTATAAATATCCTCTTAATTGCAACATTTCTTTATAAAAATGACTCTATTGAACTTCGATACTCAGATTATGAAGATTCATTTCAATTTTTTCACATTTCCGTCGATTTTAAGTTTAAAAAAGGTCTAACAGTTAGTTTGGTAACTTTGGTTCAAAAACCATACGTCGTCGCATTATCTGGCAGAGCCTCCCCAACTTCATTTCTATCTTCCCATCACACCACGCGCGCTCACTTTTATTCGGGAACTTCATGTAAGTTCAGGGGCGTAGGAACGGGGGGACACGGGGGGCACGTGCCCCCCCCAATTTTTTCAAAAGACTAAAAGTGCCCTTTTTTGTGATGTAAAGTGCCCTTTTTGTACGAGCTAATGTCGCTGTAAATACTAAATTAACATCAAAGGTGTCCTTTTTGTTTGGAAATTTCCATGTTTTTTGAAAAGAAATGGTCAAAAACATGCAATTTTGGTATGGTATGACGGAAAAATGTTTCTCTTCCCCCTCCCCCCGTCGTCAACATTTCCGGGAAAAAATTTTTAGGTGCCCTTTTCAATATCTATCCTAAAGTGCCCCTGGAAGCCGGTGCCCCCCTCCCCAATCATTAGATGCTTCCTACGCGCCTGTGTAAGTTATTTGTAAATACTTAAGGAGGCTCTGCGGAGAAGAGAGAAGCACTCTACGGTGGGTGACGCTATCCAGCCTTCGTACAACCCGGGGGCCAATTTGATCCAATTCGTATCCAACGAACACATTTTTTCAATTGTTTTGAAAATGGTTGTTGGTATACAGGGTGTCCCCAAAAAAGTGACACTATAGAAACTATCTCATTGTTCTTAAGCCGCTCTTAAATGCGCGTGATTGCACGCCTGGGAATTTAATGAACTTGTATTTACATTTAAGCATTTTAAAACGTTTTCGCTTTGTCCAAATATTTTAACGCCCGAGTCAAGCAAAACGATTACACTAATAAAAGGTTTGCTTTTTTACTTTAAATTCCGGAAGCAGAAGTCTATGCACCTGTGGGATCAACTTAATGCTAGGGCATTCAAATTATAACAATAGGATAATTTCTATAGTGTCACTTTTTTTTGGGACACCCTGTATGTTTAGTATTTATAATTATTAGTATTATATTTTAAGGGAAATAGCAATAAAAGGTTTCTCTCATTTGGAATAGGGATTCAATATGTTTCAAAACCTTTTTACAGATTTTCCATATCAGTCTTGATATAAGAGGTATTACACTTTTGTTATGCATTCCGCCATCTTATCCATCGTCTGAGATGCGTGACATCACAGTACTAGGGAAACATTATTTTCTATATCTTGACCAATTCTCAGGGCCTATTAATTTAAGTACTAGTTAAAACATGAGCAGCCGATCTTTATCTGATATACAGACTCGAGCCGAAGGCGAGATTTTGTATATATCAGATAAAGATCGGCTGCTCATGTTTTAACGTGCTTAATAAACGACCTATCTTATGAGTTCATTGGCGAAGTAATTTTAGAAATAAACATTGCCTAACCCGAGAAAATCAAAGCTGAAGTTTATGTAAATCAGGACAAACTTTATCCGATTTACAAATATTCATATTTTTTACAAATATACAAATATGAGTATTTTAATGATAAATCCTATGTTTTACTGTTGTTTATTTTAAAATTAAAGCACAAGCTATGTAAAAACTTTCCACTGATAATATTTTTTTATTTCTAAAATGTCTACTCTGGTTGTGACGTCACATGTAATAAATCTAGATGGCGGATGGCAGGATATTTTGGTTTCAAATAATTATCTGAAAAACTAATATAGTTTGGGAGAATTTGTGAAAAGGATTTGTAAATAATCTTAACATTCTTTCAAATGAGGCAAACATAATTTTTTGAGAGGGGGATTTATAGAGCATACTTGACTTACTCGAGACCGTGACTTTTATGTTAGGGTATGATTCTTGAGATCCAGGTAACACAAATGCAACAGCGTAAATGAGTGTATCGATGCCAAGGTCAAGTTCCACATACGGATTATTGGAGACTGTGGTCTTCGCGCATTTGGAGTCGTCATCCTTAAAATTCCCATCAGTGACCAATGACGCAATCTGACTGCCTTCTGTGGATGATTGTGTGGCGGGCTTACCAAGTGATAAAAACCAACGGTGTGGATCTGGGGAGAATACTAATTGGGTGAGTTTGCAGGATTATATAACTATCGTTTGTGAGTGAAGCTCTGGGCAAACCAGGAAACATTGTTTCCTAGCCATGGTTGCTGAGGGTTGGACAGACAAGGAAGCATTGTTTCCTGGACATGTTTTCCAAAGGTGGACAAACCAAGAAACATTGTTTCCTGTTCATGTTTGCAGAAGGTGGACAAACCAGGAAACATTAATTGTTTCCTAGCCATGTTTGATGTTTCCTGAAGGTCGAAAAACCAGGAAACATTGTTTCCTAGCCATGTTTCCCAAAGGTGGACAAACCAGGAAACATTGTTTCATAGCCATGTTTCCAGAAGGTGGACAAACTAGGAAACACTAATTGTTTCCTAGCCATGTTTCCCAAAGGTGGACAAACCAGGAAACATAACGGGTAGAATAAATGCTTATGAGTGATTGGTCATTGTTATATAGCTGGGATGAACACCAAACGTGATTGGTTGATTTGTGGTCACGTGGCTTTAGATAAATGCAATGTATCTCGCGGGCAACATGTGTAAAATATTTGCCCAGCCCGACCGGCAGCATACATAAAGAAACAATATGGCGGCACAATTCGCAAGTTTTATAAGGTATAATATTTTCCAAATTTGTGTCAAAGTAAGGAATGCAAAAGAGAAGAACAATACACAACAGGTGACATAATATGCCGTTCAATTACCGTTTAAGTAGGTTTCTTAAATTTTAAACTTTCACTCGAGTTTTTGTCATGAAATACAAATGTTGTATGAATGTTGTTGATGTTTCTTACGTCGCTATATTACAAAACACTTGATGTCTGTTCCCTCGGGAAATAGTTTTGTTTCCCCTGAAATCTCAATGTTTCCCTCGACTTCGTCTCGGGAAGACAAAAGTCAATCGAACTATTTCCTTCAGGAGCAGACATTAAGTGTATATTATTTCAAAGGCAAACTTTAATATCTTTAAGTCAGGAATACTAATGAAAGTTGAAGTCCGCACTTATAGTTAGCTCACATTGCATCAATTGCCAACAAATCCGTCAGGGAAGATTTTTATATCACTTTGCATTCACAAACTCCATTAAAACATACGAAATTACACACACAACTGCAAAAACCAGGGAATTTCTATTTTGGAGCGCAAGTCGACAAAACAAGCGGCCTTTCACCTCAGAGTTCGTGGGTTCGATTCTCGCTACAGACTCATCAACTCAGTCCAGGGGCGTAGGAAGCTTAGAAAAGTTGGGGGGCCAGGCTTTGAGGGGGCACTTTCCAAAAAGAAAAGGCATCTCAAACATACCATATTTCTTCTTAAATACAAAAAAATTTTCCGGACAAACCAATATATGATATTTTACGCGGAGACTAAAACATATTTTTCGGGAAAAAACATAGATTGAAGTTTTCAAAAGTTTCGTTTGGACAAAAAATGCACACTTTATGAAAATTTTTCAGGCACAAAAAGGGCACTTTGCTCCTGGAAAAAGGGCACTTGCCAAAACTTGGGGGGGGGCATGGCCCCCCTGCCCCCCCCCCCGGTTCCTACGCCCCTGACTCAGTCAACGTGTTACCGAAAGTCGTGGGTTTTCTCCGGGTGCTCCGGTTTCCTCCCACAGGGAAAGTTGACTGGGTGGGTTAGGATAAAAATAAAACAAAAGTTATTCCGAATAAGGAGTGCATAATATTAACACACAATTTATTAAAACTGTATATTTCGAATCTAAATCAGATTCATCTTCAGCAGTGTTTTGCAAGATAAAACATATATCATATATCATATCTTGCAAAACACTGCTGAAGATGAATCTGATTTAGATTCGAAATATACAGTTTTAATAAATTGTGTGTTAATATTATGCACTCCTTATTCGGAATAACTTTTGTTTTATTTTTGCTGAAATTATCAGCCGGAAAAGGGTTAGGATAAACACAGTTAAGAAAGTAATATCACAATTATCGTACAGATAAAACAGTCTAGGTTAAGTAAGTAATTAGACAAGCGTAATACTTGATGTTAAGCGCATCTGATCATTTTCACGTGTAAATTTGCGCTTTAGAAATTTTAATCGTAACCGTAAAGTTATAAAACTGTTGCCTGTTCGTAATTAGAAAGCTTATATGTACTTGGAAGGACATATCTTACCGTTGTTTGAACTCGATAAAATTATCCGAAACAATCCAAATAGAATCAGAACGAATAAGAACTAGAAGAGAAAAAATATATATTTTACGTTATGTACAGGGGCGTAGGAAGCTTCTAAAAATTGGGGGCCTGGCTTTGAGGGCCTGGCTTTGAGGGGCACTTTTCGAATAAAAAAGGCATCTAAAAATTTTTTCCCGAAAATGTTAGCGATGGGGGGGGGGAAGTCATCTCAAAAAAATTTTCCGGACATACCAAAAACATTTTCCGGATATACCACATTTTTTCCTAAATATTAAAAAAAATTTCCGGATATACCAAAAAATTTACCGGATATATGATATTTTTCCCGAAAAATTAAAAAAAATTATCCGGAAATAACATAGATGCAAGTTTTCAAAAGTGCCCTTTGGACAAAAGATGCAATCTTAATGACATTTTTCACGGCAAGAAAAGGGCACTTTGCTCCCGGAAATAGGGCACTTGGCAAAACTTTGGGGGTCTGGCCCCCCCTGGCCCCCCTGGCCCCTGGCCCCCGGTTCCTTCGCCCCTGGTTATGTATCATGCATAAATTATACAATGGGTTAATTACCCATTCAGCTAGCTTGCTCTGCCCCGTAAAACAACACAAACGTTTGCTAATTTCTCTTCCAGTTTTTATCCAAACTTAATCAAATTTTAATCAATTCGTCCTTGGGCAATGTCCATTAGTCCCACAAATTTTCGTAGTAATACGTTTCATATTTTGTAAGTTTTCGTGCTGATAGACATGCACATACTCAAACGCGGATGAAAACGCAACCTGGGTGAAGTAATACAGACAATACACGCTTCCGCACTCTACGTCATCTTGGCCATATATAGAGCCTTGCTTTCGTGATTGACACGTTGTGTTTTAACTACTGTTGCGTACACAAAATTTTTTGCCAGGCGAATTTTTTCGCGCGATGCGAGAAAACAAATCTTGGCATTGTGATTGGCTGCGAAAAAACTTGCCGCGAAAAAGTTGGACAGTTCCTACCTTTTTACTCTTCGTGCGAACAAATAGGCAATTCCAGCTTTTAGTTTATGCGTGCTGGGGACGACGTATCACATTGCTGATTATGCTGAAAAAATACTGGCCGAAAAATGGTGACCGTGTAAACATGGACTGATAGCTTATACTTGTAAATATTGAAATATTTCGGTTGTTTCCGTAGTTTTTATTGAAATTTTTCAGCATAATCGGCAATATGATACCTTACTTCCCATCATCCCCTGCAGGCATAAACTAAAAGCTGGAATTGCCTATTCGCCTAGTGGAAAATGGGCTTAACTCGAACTCCTCACTAACTCGAATAAATTTCATTTTCTCTTTGGTCAAATTTACCCGGTTAACTCGGACTGTGTTTTTGAGACGTGGATCGGTGAACCTCAAAATTTCAGAACATAGCACATTAACAAATTCTATATTGAGACAACCTTAATTTAATCGGTATATGTAATATATACAAACGTAATAAAAGTCGATAAAGAGACTGGAGGTTCAACAGGCAGCATCGAGTGGTATAGGCCGATACACTCGGTCACTGCTCAGTTATATCCGTCCGGTTTTGGATTACTGTGACAGTGTATACAACTGTTGTGGCGAAACAAATGGTAATTCCTTTCAAAACCCCAAAGACCGCACGCACGCATCGTTTGCAAATCTAAGGATAGTGACAATGCGGTGGATTCACTAAAGTGGGAAACTCTTCAAATATAGGCGGGAACATCATGTCATCATACTTGTAATCTAGTTGGGAAATGTATTGATGATAATTGTCCACAATTTTTTAATAATTATTTCAGTTTTACTAAAAGTGTGTTTACTGCGTGTCACCAGAAGCAGTGATCTACTTTATCTGCTAAGGTCATGAGAATAGAGACAGCGAATCGAAGTTTAAAATTTACTACAATGGTTGTAAAATTTATAACAAATTCAAACAATGATTTTTAGAACTTCTATATAGTAATCAC
>CACRXK020012194.1:0-15414 GCA_902702795.2 Paramuricea clavata
CTATATTACAGGAGATATTCAGTTGTTTCAATCATAAAATGGATTTCTATTTGACAACTAGTGCCAGTACTTTTCCGCGTATCAAAATCATCTGGGTGTTGGGAAAGCAGTAAGAACAGCTAACCAACTCTCATGATCCTCGATAAACACGACGTTTTAATGCGGTCGTAAAGATTGAGTCACGATCTTTCTGGTACCCGGACATTTTGCCGAAAGACACTTTGCCGAAAGACATTTTGCCGAAAGACGTTTTGCCGAACGGACATTTTGGCGACGGACGTTTTGCCGAACGGACGTTTTGCCGAACAGACATTTTGCCGAACGGACATTTTGCAGAACGGACAGTTTGCCGAAAGGACAACTTGCCGAAAATAGAGATGTTATTTCGTCAAAATGTTTGGGACTGTGACTCATTTCTCAACTGTGTAATTCTCAACCATTGTGTAAAATAATCATTATATGGTCATTAGCAGTGCATAATGGTCATTAGCATTGCATAATGTCATTAATAGTGCATAACCATATTGACTATTGGTAGCTTGATGACTCATTTGTTAAGGAACGTGTTTTGACGTCAAGTCGTAAACAAACAAGCGTATATAAAGACAACGACGTAAGCGAATTTTACTTCGAGAATCATGGAATACATTCACTGCAGTTCTGGGGGAAATCGCATTAATGAATGATGTTGAATGATGTTATTCTTTATATCGCGAAATTTCGGTAAACTTGTCAAAAACTTGAAAGAATATAAAACGAAACTATACTTCACTATCAAAGTTTCTGTCATCAAAATCGACAATGACTTTAAATCACAGATATTTTGACCGTATAAGCGAACCTTTAAAGTTCAGAAGATATCTCCATTTTCGGCAAGTTGTCCGTTCGTCAAACTGTCTGTTCGGCAAAATGTCCATTCGGCAAAATGTCCGTTCGGCAAAACGTCCGTTCGGCAAAACGTCCGTCGGCAAAATGTCCGTTCGGCAAAATGTCTTTCGGCAAAATGTCTTTCGGCAAAATGTCCGGCCACCGATCTTTCTTCACAGCCGGAATACAACAGTTTGGAACTGAAAATAGGCGGAGTGACTATTAATAGAGAATGCTTATGATTTGTATGTGGTTTACAGGTATAAATTATAATAATCTGGCCGTTGAGAAAGATCGTGACTCCGTTTTTACAACCATATGGAAAACCCGCTTTACATTCACTCGAGAATATAATGCTTGCGTTCTAGATGAATAAAGTCAAGAATGCTTTTTTCTCTCCATTTTAGATTGCAAAGCTTTGTGGCCTTCCAATGGGTCAACACAGATCGAGGCCGCTATACGATACCGTCATCCCGGAAGAACAGTCCCCGACCGGGCACACGGTTGTCAATGGCAACTTTATCGAGGAGTTTACGTTTGAGTCCGAAAAACAAGCCAAAAAGGCATCAAGTTCCGGTCGGAATAAGGAACATGTCCCATTGTTGGACTTGAACTTTTCGTCGAAGCGAGGCTCCGAAAGTTCCTCGAGTTCGTTAATGTCCGACGACAGTCTACGCGACGACACTTTCCGACACATGTTAGAACCGCTGTACGAGAAGGCTGTGGGCTATTACCGTGAGAAAGCCGAGCAAGGTGACGCGTTCGGTGCCTATTATATTGGGCTGGCTTTCGAGAATGGTTTTGGGTCCTGTTCAAAAGATCGTAAAGAGGCTGTCAAATGGTATCGGAAATCCTCGGAATATGGTTTTGTGTTAGCCGAACACGCTGTTCAGCGGTTGTCCCCCGGAGATGGTGACTCGGAGACGAAATTCGTAGGGGTCGAATCCCGTGCCAGCCTTTTACTCCGGGCCGCATTGCAGGGGCATAAACAAGGGGTGGTCCGTCTTCGATTGTTGTGTAATCAAGAAAAAGCAGCGTTGGGGTTTTTGAAAACGAAACGAACACAAATCGAGCGCAAGCTCGCGACGGAGACTGAGGAGAGTGCTATCGCAGAGTTGCTGAGTAACCTCGCCTTTCTGACGCTTTTTCTAGAACCAAGCAAGGAAAACTACGATGACATCATTGAGCTATTCACACGTGCCGCTGACCAGGGGAACGACGACGCGTCGTATTCGGTTGGAAAACTTTATATGAATGGCGTAGGCAAGATGTTAGTGCCAAATGAACAGCTTGCCATCAAGTACCTGACCGTAGCCGCTGACCACGGCCATCTGATGGCTCAGATTGAACTTGGAAAACGATTCCTAATGAAATCTTCGGGCCTGGTTGGAAATGAGAAATTTGAAGCGAAAGCGTATCGCTACTTTAAAGAAGCCGCTGACCAGGGTAGCGCTGAAGGCTGGCTCAATATCGCTCACCAGTACTTGTACGGAGAAGTTATAGAAACCGATCTCAATAAGGCTATCGAGTGTCTGGAGCGTGCCGCTGTCACCGTAGATTACACTGATAACGGGCGCAGCAATAGTCGCGCGTTGTGCATCTTGGGGAGAATTTACCGATACGGTATGGGTGACGTTTCAACGGATCTTGGCAAAGCGATTGGATATTTCACCGAATCGGCCAACCGAAAGTTCCCGAATGCTTGTTTAGAGCTTGGCAAGCTTTATGTCCGCGGCAAGGGCGTGGTCAAAGACGTGCCACGTGCTAGGGCACTCCTTGAGAGCGTCCACGTGTTCTCTGAAAGCCAGTACCAATTAGGGAAATTATACGAAGAACTGGGAGACCCGAAGACCGCTGATCAGTATTACAGACAGGCGATGAAAGGATACTCGCGTGATGTGGCGAAACATCACGATTACACGATCGGACTTTATCGTATCGCGAAGATGCACGAGAACGGCCGGGGAATTCCGAAGGATTTGGTCAAAGCGAAAGCGTTCTATTATCGTGCTTCCACTTCGGCGGAAAAGACTTACATATTATGGTGGAAGAGTTATGGAGAGAAGGCACTCAACAGGCTGACCAGTTTCACGCAGGCTAAAAGTAAGGACGTGGCCGCGATTGCCTGAGTTGTCTAAGGCAAAACTAGGGTAATGTCTAAAAGGAATGGACGAGAGGTAGTTTACGAGATGGTTCCAAAATTGAAATAAGAGTTTGCGTTAGTATTAGGGTTAGTGTGGGGGTTAGGATTAGATGTGGGGTGAAGGTAAGGTTTAGTATTGTTGCAAGTGGCTGGTTGTTGATTCTTTTACGTTTTAATGATCTTAAAAACTGGCGGCCATCTTGAAAATCTGCCTCTAGTCCATCCCCTTTAGCCACGATCGCAAAACTAGACAACGTTTTTGTGGAAACAAGACAATGTTTCCTAGCCACCCTCGACATTTATTGTAAAGTATATTTATTAGTCATAACTTGGGTAGAAATGTTATCCCGTATTTCTAGTACGATGTCCAGACTACGAGCATCCTTCTTGTTCTTTTTACATTGAAGAGAACCGTTAATTATATCACCTGGAATAGAAAAAATGAAGATATTAGCATATTATACTTTAACTTGTAATGCTGTTTCCTGCGTATCTGTTAAAATAGAAGAAAATCTCAAACGTCTGCAGTATATCCCACCGTCGTCATGCCCATTTTCACTGCCGCCTGATGATTCTAGGGTGGTATTTTGACGGGGTTTGCAGCATAGAATAAAGATCCATATAGAAGGGCCACTTACGTCGGAAGCTTTGAGAAGTTTCTGTCCTCGCGCATGTCACATTACGCATGTTTGCCGCCATTTTCCTAGCCAGTTAGTCAATGTCATTTTCTGGCCAATAAACACGCTGTACTGGCTGGCTGCTCCGCCTTCTGGCCAGTAAACTGCATATTTTTGCATAGTTGCACCGCTGAGTGGCCCTTCTGTTACTGATCTTTATTCTGTGGTTTGCAGGCTCCATGTAAACCTGACAGCCCACGGAACATCCCACGGAACTGGCCTACTCTACAGACGTAAAAACACGCAAGTTGTTACAGGTCTGCAAACAAGTTGTAACAAGATTGTTGTCAAGCCGATATCAGCATGTGTCCGCACCGCTTCTTCGCAGTTGTTGTGACAAGTCTGGAACAAGTTGTTATCACCTTGTTACAAGGTTGATGACGGTCACAGACTTGCTACAAGTTGTTCCAACAAGACTAATACAGGTTGTTCGTAACAACAGTGGCGTTAACTACTATGGGTTCAGACCGGGCGAACCCGAGGGCCCCCAACCCCAATGGGCCGAATGGGGGCCCTCAGGCTGTAGAGCAAAAACATTGGCTAGGGAGGCCTCTGATATGTTACAATGTCGTTTTCTGACCTTCACAATTCTGTAAAATCTCTCCTGGCCAACTGAGTCCAGGAAATGGCATTTCAGAGACTCTAGATTCAAAAATATTCGCGTGAGCATGCCCTGGACCCCCTAGAAAACTCGTGCATATACGGCGCTCAACTCGTGCCTTTGGCACTTCTAGTAGGGGGGCCTTCGAAAATTTTGAACCGGGGGCCCCCTGATATAACGTTACGCCACTGCGTAAGAAGTTGCTACGAGTTTGTTGTCATCAACTTGTTACGTGCAGACGATGTCAAACTTGTTGGAACAAGTTTGTTGCCAGCAGTCTGTTGGCCTCATCACCCTTGTTACAAGATGATGACAACTTGTTCCAGACTTGTCAACAACTGGGAACAAGTAGTGCGAACACGTCTTGTTGACAAGCCGTGAGATTTTTACGCATGTGCAGCCGCTTGAGCGAAACTGCGAATTACTTTCTTTTACCTTTTTGTAAGGACAAAGGACTCTCTAAGTAAAACAAAGTTTGTTTCCAATGAGTTGACGTACTTGCAGGATGTGTACTAAATGATATCTACAACGACAAAAGAATACTTCAAGATCACTCGAAACAAACCTTGAAAGTTGGGTATCAGGGTTCGGTTTTACGAAGGCCGATAGCGCTATCCACCAGATAGTGATTTTTTTCAACCTTTGTAAAAATACTTGAAAAACTGTTAAACTACGGATATAGAGGACACAAGAGCAGTCAAGAAGTATAAAAACATTTAACTTAGGGACTGGTCATAATTTACCAGGAGGGGTGGAGAGGTGGAAACAGTGGGGGGTAACATATTTTCTAGCCAGGAAAAAGGGGGGGGTGGTTCATAAAATATTAGACAGTTTATGAAGGCGGGGGGGGGGGGGGGGGTTTTAGTTCAATTAATTGTTTTATACATGCCTTCTCACATTTTGTTCGAGTTGTATTGAATAAAATTGATTCTTTAAACTTAAAATGAAAAGTTATGTAAATCACTGTGTTCAATTAAATTTAATGACATTCAATGTTCTTCAAGAGATCGTGAGTCAACGTCAGAGGACGATCAAGAAGCTAGGCTTGATAAAGCTAGGCTTTATATATGACTATGTGTTGGTATAATGTAAATTTTAGTATTTAATGTAAAGCACAATTAGAAAATTTATTGAATGTGGAGTTTAGTAGTAGGTAGGTACATTTTTACTGACACGAGCAAGAGAGAGAGGGGTTATTTTTCCGGGTTATGGCAAAGCAGGGTGACAAAATATTATTCCCTAAAATTTTGAATTACACCTCCCCCCCCCTGCTAAATTATGACCAGTCCCTTATAAATACTAAACTTTAATACGAGTTATACCAATCAACGACTGATTTAACAAAGCTTGAAAAAATCACTATGCGGTGGATAGCGCTATCGGCCTTCGTACAACCGGCCCCAGGGTTTTGAGCTTCCCACTCGATACAGCTAAAATGTTGAAGGACCTCTATAGCAGTGTTGTAACGAGTCACCAACATAGCTCTATAATGGCTACATACCTTCTCTGTGCAACTCTCTTCAAAGATTATGTCAAAGTAACCAACAATTATCTATCAAATTTTAAAATTCAATTCTAAATCAGAAATTCACACACTGACCAGGTGCTGAAAGTGATGATGCAAATTGAGTGTGTCTGTATAGAATAAACTCCACTTACATTAAGTGAGCCACCTCGCAAGGCTTGCAGTTGAAAATCACTTTTAAAATCCAACTCTTCTGTTTTGACTTTGTTTACATTGATTTCCTGAATAGATCATATTCGATTGATTACTTATACTGTAGATACTGTGGGCTTTGAACTCAAGGAGTGCAGACGCAAAAACGCACAAGTTGTTATAGGTCTGCAAACAAGTTGTTGCAAATCTGTTCACAAGCTGTCGACAAGTTGTGTTCGCACTGCTTGTTCATAGGTATTGTAACAAGTTTGGAACAAGCTGTTAACAACTTGTAACAAGCTTGATGGCATCAGGCTTGTTAAAAGGTTGTTCTAACAAGTCTGATACAGTCATGATATAACAAGAATGTTACAAGGTTGACGACACAAGGTTGTAACAGTATTGTTATATCGTGACTGTATCGGACTTCTTGAAACAACCTTGTAACAAGTCTGATAATATCAACAAGGTTGTTACAACTTTAAAGTTCCATACTTGTTGTCAACTTGGAACAAGCAGCGCGCGAAGTTGTTGACGGCTTGTTGGCAGACGTGTGACGTTCTACATTCAAGTCTAACATGTACTAACTTTTATAACACAGTTGCTGGTCAGTGTAGTTTCTGGGTTAACTATGTCTACCACAGGTTCCGACAACACTAAGTTCTTCATACAAGACATCTTTACTCCTAAAAATGCATAGCATATGAAATGGTTACAGCAGAGTTTCTTAATGGCAACTGGGACGATCTGAGCTAGCGTCGCTAGTCACAATAACACCAGAAAGCTGCGGACTACACACGCAAAAATCTCGCAACTTGTCAACAAACTTGTTAACAAGTTGTGATAATGCTGTTCCAACATTCTGTCAACAAGATATGTTCTCAACAGGCTTGTAGCAAGCTTGTTAACAAGTTGTGACAATGCTGTTCAAATAACTTGTCAACAAGATATGTTCTCAACAGGCTTGTAGCAAGCTTGTTAACAAGTTGTGACAATGCTGTTCCAACATTCTGTCAACAAGATATGCTCGCAACAGGCTTGTAGCAAGCTTGTTAACAAGTTGTGACAATGCTGTTCAAATAACTTGTCAACAAGATATGTTCTCAACAGGCTTGTAGCAAGCTTGTTGACAAGTTGTGACAATGCTGTTCCAACATTCTGTCAACAAGATATGTTCTCAACAGGCTTGTAGCAAGCTTGTTAACAAGTTGTGACAATGCTGTTCCAACATTCTGTCAACAAGATATGCTCGCAACAGGCTTGTAGCAAGCTTGTTAACAAGTTGTGACAATGCTGTTCAAATAACTTGTCAACAAGATATGTTCTCAACAGGCTTGTAGCAAGCTTGTTAACAAGTTGTGACAATGCTGTTCCAACATTCTGTCAACAAGATATGTTCGCAACACGCTTGTGGCAAGCTTGTTAACAAGTTGTGACAATGCTGTTCCAACATTCTGTCAACAAGATATGTTCGCAACAGGCTTGTAGCAAGCTTGTTAACAAGTTGTGATAATGCTGTTCCAACATTCTGACAACAAGATATGTTCGCAACAGGCTTGTGGCAAGCTTGTTAGCAAGTTGTGACAATGCTGTTCAAATAACTTGTCAACAAGATATGTTCTCAACAGGCTTGTAGCAAGCTTGTTAACAAGTTGGGACAATGCTGTTCCAACATTCTGTGTTCGCAACAGGCTTGTAGCAAGCTGTTGCAGGCTTGTAGCAAATTGTAACAATGCTGTTGTTTTATTAAGTCGCTACAAGGTTGTCACTCACAACTTCTTGATAAGTTGTCGAATTGCAGGACGATACCAAATTGTTGGAACAACTTGTATAACAAATCTGTCAAGCTCAACAACCTTGTAGCAAGTTGTTAACAAGCTGGGAACAAGCAGTGCGAACACATCCTGTTGACAAGTTGTTGGAACAGCATTGCTACAAGTCTGCTGCAGGTTTGTTACAACCTGTGCGTTTTTACGTGTGTACACATGTAAAAATCTCACAACTTGTCAACAAGATGTGTTTGCAACAGGCTTGTAGCAAGCTTATTTATCAAGTTGCTACAAGGTTGTCACTCACAACTTGTTGACAAATTGTTGAATTGTCGATAACAAGTTGTTGGAACAACGTGTAACAAGTCTGTTGAGCTCAACAACCTTGCAGCAAGTTGTCAACAAGCCATTGACAACCTGTCAACAAGCAGTGCGAACACATCCTGTTGACAAGTTGTTGGAACAGCATTGCTACAAGTCTGCTGCAGGTTTGTTGCAACTTGTGTGTTTTTACGTGTGTAGTGGATGGATGGTCAGAGACATTATGAAATGAAGAGATCAATAAATGTGATACGGTAGGCATCGCAGAGACGAGAGGAGCGAGGAAAATCGGTAACATATCAATATACCGTAAACATCCTCCCAAAAAGTAATTTTCTCTTCCATTCTCTTCTTGTCCTCCACACCAACCACACTAATTGTACATCTGTCAGGATAAACTGAAAACAAATATACATCTTATAACGTTCACAGAATATCATTGTTGCTGTAGTAAATTGGAAAGATAAACACAACGGCTGTGGCTAAATAATCAAGGCGTTTTACCTTTACCATCGAGAGCTAGCCATTTGTCTCTGGCAAATAGAACTGTGTCCAGCATTGATTCAAACAGCAGAAAATATCCCTACAACGATAAAACATTAACCATGAAAGCTTTCAATACATATAATGAACAAGCTTTCGTTGGTATAACCTACTGAAAATATATAAGGAGTAACTCCAGACGAAGGGCCTTCGATCGAAACGTCGAAATTCTTCTTATATATTTTCAGGTAGTGGCACCAACGAAAACTTCTTCATTTTATTGGCATTACCTGCACTGGCAAAGACAGTTCAAGATTATTTCAATACATATATTGTTTCAACGCAACCACTAGGTTTTCAAAAGTGGACGAATTGACGTGGTTGTAATCTTTTCCTTGCAATATAAACACAACACAAAACCAGCTCTTGTGCTGTCGTGGCCACCACGCTTGCCTTCCAAGCTGGGAGAGCCGGGTTCAATTCTTGATCGGACCTCTACTCAAGGTCTTAAAATAATTCAGGAGAAAGAACTACCTTTACATTGACATTAGTAAATGGTTAGACTTTCGCGTTTTCTCGGAGAAGGAGCAGTAGCCTGTTGGGAAATCCGCTCACCAATGAATGAGACACCAAACTCAATATATACTTACCATCCACTCTGATATTATGATGTCTACCTAGATAAGGAAGATAGTCCCAGTTATAAGAATGAAAACTAAATGTATTTCCGTCCGAAATACCAGGAAGTTGACAAAACCTTAGCTGTACATTTAGTGAAGTGCTACCTGTTTAAAATCCAGATCTATCTCTTCGACCTTTCCTCTCTTTAGTGTGACAATATGGTCAAGTTTGTTTTCTCTAGAGTATCCAAAATATGACGATGAGGAAAGCAAGGTTAAGATGGTTTTCGGCGCACTTGATAGCCACGGTTTGTGGCTATAAAGTACGCCTGTTTTCGGCATACCTTATAGCCACGGTTTGCGGCTATAAAGTACGCCTGTTTTTGGCATACCTTAATTATAGCCATGGTTTGTGGCTATAAAGTACGCCTGTTTTCGGCATACCTTATAACCACGGTTTGTGGCTATAAAGTACGCCTGTTTTTGGCATACCTTAATTATAGCCATGGTTTGTGGCTACAAAGTACGCCTATTTTCGACATGCCTTATAGCCACGGTTTGTGGCTATAAAGCATGCCTGCATGTTTCGGCACTCGTTATAGCCATGGTTTGTGGCTATGAAGTACGCCTATTTTCGGCACTCGTTATAGCCATGGTTTGTGGCTATAAAGTACGCCTGTTTTCGGCACTCCTTATAACCATGGTTTGTGGCTACGGTTTGTGGCTATAAAGCATGCCTGCATGTTTCGGCACTCCTTATAGCCATGGTTTGTGGCTATGAAGTACGCCTATTTCCGACACTCCTTATAGCCATGGTTTGTGGCTATAAAGTACGCCTGTTTTTGGCATACCTTAATTATAGCCATGGTTTGTGGCTATAAAGTACGCCTGTTTTTGGCATACCTTATAGCCATGGTTTGTGGCTATAATGTATGCCTGTTTTTGGCATACCTTAATATAGCCACGGTTTGTGGCTATAATGTATGCCTGTTTTTGGCATACCTTAATATAGCCATGGTTTGTGGCTATAATGTATGCCTGTTTTGGGCATACCTTAATATAGCCACGGTTTGTGGCTATAATGTATGCCTGTTTTTGGCATACCTTAATATAGCCATGGTTTGTGGCTATAATGTATGCCTGTTTTCGGCAAATATTCGATTGATATTCTAAGATCCAAACCTACCTAACAATATCCATGGCGTGATAAACTATTGAAGATTTATCAATACCGATGACTTTCTGAGCCCCAGCTTGCGCGGCAAATATTGATAATATCCCTGAACCACAGCCAATATCTAACACCACTTTGCCTTCGAATATATGTCTGTTTTTATGCATGAAATTTTTATAACTCATCGTTCGAACTTTGTCCTGAAATTAAAAACAAAAATCTATAGTTCACACCTCCATTTATTTCCGTTCACACATTCATGTATTATGTGGTAAACATTTAAAACGATAGCAACCTTCAACATTTCTTCATGAATAGAGTAATGTGAATAACTACTAAAGTACGAATCTTCGTCATCATCAACTGTTATTTCGTCGCTGGAAATTCCTTGGAGATTCCTACCAATGAAAATTAAAGATGCAACTAGGAAAAGAGAAACTTATATATGCGCTGGAGAATTCATAAAGACGTCAGATTTATACCCTTTCTTTTCCTGGTCAGCTCCGAGGACAAGTGCGTGAACTCCAGCCCTAAATATACATTATAATTTCGATTACAATTGTAAGTTCCACACTGGCTAGGTCGTTATTTTCTGAGTTAACAGTGAGACTATATACACACACGTAAAAAAGCACAAGTTGTTACAAGTCTGCAAACAAGTTGTTACAAATCTGTTCACAAGCTGTCGACAAGTTGTGTTCGCACTGCTTGTTCCCAGTTGTAGTACAAGTTTGGAACAAGTTAATGTTAACAACTTGTAACGAGCGTGATGGCATGATCAGACTTGTTACAAGGTTGTTCTAACAAGTCTGATACAGCCATGACATAACAAGGATGTTACAAGTTTGATGACACAAGGTTGTAATAAATATTGTTATATCATGACCGTATCAGATAATCAGATTTGTTGGAACAACCTTGCATGCAGCAAGTCTGATAATATCAACCAGGTTGTAACAATATTGTTATATCGTGACTGTATCTGACTTGTTGGAACAACCTTGTAACAAGTCTGATAATATCAACAAGGTTATTATTACAACTGTTAGCAAGTTGTTCCATACTAGCTTGTTGACAATTTGGGACACAACTGAACAGTGCGAACACTGACAACTTGTTGGCGGACTAATGCTGCAAGATGTGAAATTTTTGCGTGTGTAGATCGATGGTTAAAAGACGAGGGATCACCTCATTGTTTCAAGGTCTGCTAAAGCTTGTTGCAATGCTGATTCCGCTTGTCTTGCTCTCTCCATTGCTCTGTGTAACCTAAACGTTCATATTAACATACATCACGTTTCCAAACATTTCATAGACATAAGGAACAGTTCAATATTGTGTCCTCTTGCCCTACTTAAATATTAAGTTTCAACACGGAACTTCTATTTGTTTCCTACTTGCTACTTTGTTTCATGAAGTTATCAGCTGATAATGAAAAAAGGAAACTGCAGACTTCAAATTGACAATTCCCATTATAGACTAATTTTAAAACTAGGCAAGGAGATGCAAATAAATCACCCCAGCTAGAAAGAACATACTAAAATGAGTAAAATTGCAAAGTTTGGTTGCGAAATGTTGTAAAATGCGGAAAATATAGCCTTGCAAAGTTCGCAAATTTTGTATTGCGTGCGGAAATTGCTACCATTTTCGGCCCATTAATCCATTATACAAAATTTGCAAACTTTGCAAGGCTATATTTTCCCCTTTTACAACATTTCGCAACCAAACTTTGCAATTTTACTAATTTTAGTATGTTCTTTCAAACCGAGTTTTAAAATTAGTCTATAACCGGGAATTGTCTATTCTCAGTAACAACAATCTTCATTCTAACCTCCCATTCATTTCATCAGAATTATGATTTGTGCTACCTTTAAAACGACGAAATTTAAACTGTTATTATATCCTTTCATTTATTTTAAATCTAGAGATAAATTACAAATTCATCAAATACCATTTTGCAGGCTTTTCTCAACTGTAGTGTTTTGGTCGTCCTCAGAATCTGAATCTTCAATATCTAATTTAATATGTATAAATCAGTCACTTCATTTCATCTTTTCCCATTCCTCTGTAATTTTCGCGGCTAACGTGGGGATTATGTAAGAGTTGGATCCATGGGCAGAAAAATAAAAACATTTTTCAATGCTAAACTTTTGAGGGCTTAAAAATATTTCTCTTTACACATTTCTTGCTTTTTATTTGATTTCTTACATTTACAATTTGCCCAATTTCTATTTTTCTGGGACTCCCCTTGTATGCTTATGGTTGGATCACTCTATCAGTTAAGGCCATGTTACACAAGGCAATTTTTGCGGCAACTTACAATGCAATGTCTGCACTAACAACAATATTTAATATTGGGTATGATATTTTACCATATTGCAGTAATGGGTCATTCTCCATCACTGGCTGAAGATATCTGTCATCTTGCCATGGAAATGAATGTGTATATTCAAACAGCATCTTACAGTCTGGTTTCTAATCAATATACAATAGAAGAATCTTCTGTTTACAACATTTCCTCAAATTTTACCAAATGGGGTGTTGAATGAAGATTCAACCCAGAGCACTGATGCTCAGACTGGGTTAATAAGTAAAATTGTCTGCGGTTAAAATAATAAATTATGGCACAATGCAACTTAATGGCTGAGTTATCTTTCAACAATGAACTTCAATAATGTCATAAAAAATTTTCAATTAAATTCATTCTTTTTTTTTACCTCAGCCCTTATAAAATTGATCATCCTAATGTAACCATAAAAATCCAATCCTATAGTAAAAAAATTATAAATGAAAGAAGAAAAAATTCGTTTTCATTTTCAAAAGTATATTATGGACAAATTTATGGTTATTTTTTACAGAAACATAACAAGCAAACACTGTCTGTTAATTTGGACTTACTAAATTTTTGCTTGACATGGGTGATATCAAATTGATGTGTCACTTTGCAATGTTCCCACAATGCACATGTGGTTTGGAAGGAACTATCGCAAAACAGACACATGACGTCTTGGCCATCACCCATTGGCTCTTCCCAATTATCGTCATCATCATCGCTATCCATTTGACAATCTTTAAAAACAGAGGAAGAGCACTGTACTTATTTTTGCCATTATAAACCTTGGCAGGTATAGGAGAGTTTCCAACCCTCCCCACACCACCCCTCCCCAGCATTTCCCCCACAACACAACCGTTACTGCCATCAGACATGCGCAGTAAGATCGATAATTACCCTTATAATAAATTAACCACATTTTCTTTCAATTTCTAACAAAGATTTACAAAATGTATTTATATCGTCTATACCCATTTCATACGACAATTTCAAGCAATAATCTTTGCAATAAAACCTATAATTCTTGCCTTTTACCTTTGACTAAATCTCCCCCATATTCCGCCATCTTGTATTGTAAATGTTACAAATTGAATTTGTTACAAACATTACAAATTCTGCGGGTTTACGCGGGAAATTGCGTTAACTGGTTCCCAGTCTTTTTTTTTAATTTTACTATTTTAGGTAATTTAGAAAGCTATACAAACATATTTACATTGTTACTGTGTAATAAAGTATTAATAAAGTTTAATACAGTAACATTTTTCAAATATTTTTTTTGTTTTTCTGAGAAATTTCTCTTCGGAAATTATCGGGAACAAGTCGACAACAGTCGCCATTGTTTATTGTCACCGTTCTTGTTATTAAAAAACAAAACAAGATGGCGGCAGAATTGAAAGAAATGGTTCGTAAACAATTGCTGGAAAACATCAATCAAGGTAAGATATTGTAGCGAAGATATAGTTTTAAGAAAGGAAATATGTCTAGCTTTGGTTTGTTTTAAATATTTGTAGGAAATGTTGAAGAAGTTCGCCGTATTTTGGATGTTGGCCAAATAAAGGTTGACAGTTTAGATGAGGTAATATACTACTACGAAAATATTTATTATTCATACTTTGCTATTGTAAATTAATCGTTTTTGTATTATTTTTTATCTTTCTGTGCACATAATTTCCTAGTCATTGATAGCGATATTATCTCTAGTAAATATGATGGCATGCCTATAGAAAAATCTATATACATGAATCCTAGTTAGTGGTGCAACAATATACAGCATGTGAATGATTCCAAACCTCACAAGCAGAAAATTCTGCCTGCTGCGGCTGGGTTTCAAATCCATGAAAAAAGGTATATATATATATATTAAAGGTATGTATATATATATTTCACCACAGAATGGCATGACACCATTAATGCAAGCTGCATACAAAGGAAAACATGAGATTTGTGAGTTACTGATCGAGAGAGGAGCTGACGTCAACTGTAATAAACACGAACATAAGGTAATGACCAAATAAACCACCTTAATAGCATCTACACGATTACAACACTTACAATCATAGACAAAACTCATGCGGACAACTTGGTCTAAATTGAGTTTGTCACCTTAGCTGCGAGGTACTTTTTATTAAAAGATGTAAATAACTCTTAAACCCCGTTCCCCCAGCACAATGTTGTTTACTTTATTATGTATGTATCACAGAAGACATTCTCATCTCATCAACATTGTTCTAAGGGGTGGGGGGATGAGTATTTGCAATTATATTCAGACATTTGAATTTAAGGCGCCTTTTCCATGTGCTTGTCCGAGTGGTTTTGTCTAGGATTGTAGGTTTATTAACCCTTTAAGAGCATGGCAAAGCACCCTGATGCCCCCTTTACTCTGTCTAATGCCATATGACTTTACTTGTCCAAGGGGAGAGTGCTCAGCCACTCTATGCGGGTAATATCTGATTATCTGATCATGCACCATGTTAACCCTTTAAGTGGAAAAGCCAGAGATGGATTTACTGGGGGGTGCAGGGCAGGGGGGGGGATGCACCCCTAGCCCTGGCCAGAGGGGGTGCAGGGGGTGCTAATTTTCATGATAGAGGCAAAATGAGATACAGTAATTCGAGTAGTAACATGATGATAAGCAAACTGTAAACAACAATTACAATTCAAATACAGTAGTCAAGCAACACTTTGCAGTAGTGAAGCAAGTTGATAGGCGGGTGGCACACATGACCGACACAACTCTGCACCAGAGCTGGCAGAGCACCCCCCCCCCCCCCCC
>CACRXK020012195.1:0-15413 GCA_902702795.2 Paramuricea clavata
TGTTAATGCTAGAAGGAAGGACAGATTTTCTCGATAAACTTCGTAACTTTGTATAGGGTTTTTAGCATATAATCAATTTTCCATTTAATTGTTGTGTTTACGCGTATATATAGGACGCGCGAGTCCGAACTTTTTTTGTGTAGGCCGGGTTTTCCAATCCGAACTTCGTCCTGATAGGGATTTTGATATATTGTCAATAAAATACAAATATTATTTGTGTTGAGGATTCTTTGGAGGCATAATCTCAACAATGTAATGGATTGTAGTCCATTCTGTAACCAAATATTATGTAAGTGAGGACTGCTGTTGTGTAGACATAAGTCGTAAATTCAGCCTATTTTTAGTGGAGCAAAGGGGGGGTGGGGCAAAAGTGGCCGATTGACGGAGGGCCCCAGCGGTTGCGTTATGCCACTGGAAATTACCACATCTGGTCACACTGGCGACCAGCCTCCCTTTTAGTCACATAACATTTATAACAAAAAGTCTTGTCTAATGCTTGTGCTTTTATGATTAACTCTATCGATAAATTCAAAATGTGCCGCGAATTTTAATGTGCCGCGAAGTGGTAATTTAACTAAGAAACTTTCGCAAACAATGCATAGGAAAAACTTGAACATCAAAAACAAAGTCTATATTATATATTAAATACAAAGTCATACATAAACAATTGAAACAAACTTGCCCTATACTTTAGGTTTTATCATACAATATCAATTCTTATCAATGTTTACGTTTAAAAATTGCAAAAAAGTTGTACAATTTGTTATGTGAAACGATTTTCCAAGCTTTCTCAATTCTCATGTATTTTTTTATATTTTTGGCCTTCTTCACTCCTGGCAAAATATTTTGAGATCAGTGATGACCACCCACTCAACACCGTTGGTGAGCGCCCGCGATTAGACACAGAATAAGGCACACAGAACAGCCGTAATTCCGCACGTTGTAACCAATAATTTATTGGCGTTGTAATGCCATTGTATGCAATAAAGTATTGGGTTGTAATGGGTCTACAATTAATCCAAACGTTAATCCTAATCCAAACGCTAATCCTATCCTCTAACCCCTAACCGTAACCTTAACCCCACCCCCTAACCCCTAACCCCACCTCCTAACCCCTAACCCCACACCCTAACCCCAGACCCTAACCCCTAACCCTAACCCTAACCCTAAGGAAGGCCGGCCGGCTACCCCCAGGGGAAATTACCCTACGGCCTCCCCGCCATCCATGATTATATAGCTAAGCCAATTACATTTATAACTAAAACTTTTGTCTAATGCTTGTGGTTTTGCCTTCAGTTACAACCCAATACCATAGAATAAAGATCCATATAGAAGGGCCACTCAGGGGTGCAACGTGTCCTCGTTTTTTTATGCAAAAATATGCAGTTTACTGGCCAGAAGGCGGAGCAGCCAGCCAGTACAGCGTGTTTATTGGCCAGAAAATGTCATTGACTGGTTAGGAAAATGGCGGCCAACATGCGTAATGCGACATGCGCGAGGACAGAAACTTCAAAGCTTCCGACGTAAGTGGCCCTTCTATATGGATCTTTATTCTATGCCAATACTTTATTGCATACAATGGCATTACAACGCCAATAAATTATTGGTTACAACGTGCGGAACGGGTGGAAACATCGTGGACTTTCGTCGACGCTGCATAAAAATAGTGCGGGCTCGTGAGATTTTTCCCGCGAATTTTGCTTTTCGATGTTTTGCTTACAATCAGTGCTCTCACTTTTAAGGAATTATTCTTAAAAATAGGAATTTTGAAGAGTTTTCAGGATTTTTTTAAGGAATTTAGGTTTTTGAGGATTTTTTTAAGGAATTTCCGAAACATTTTATCCTGGACTAAAAACGTTGGACGGAGGATAACCATGCCACGCAAATGAGATTTAAACTTGAAAGTAGCAACATTATACGCACATAATTACATTTAGTATAATTACATAGGTGATTATTGAAAATTCTCCACGCTGATTGGTTGCCGTTGAGGCGATTATTACGCGATAATCACCTAAGCAATTTTCAAAATGGCGGCCGAAGCCTTTTTGTCAATTAAATGGCAAAGAAATGTGTATTTTCTTATTTTTTTCCAAATAATCACCTATGAAATTATACTAAAACAATTATTCACCTCAGGCTCGGTGATTCACCGATAAATCGATAATCACCTCGTCTTCGGCGAATAATTGTTAAATATTCGTATGTTCTCTATGTCATAAATGTTCTTATGTTCCAGTACCAATTTGGTTCCAGTACCAAATAACACAAATCACACTCATATAACGTAATTGTCATCATAATATAATAGTATTTGTTTCTGTACATGGCTTGGCATGTGATTTATAACAAAACTTAAAACAGTGTTTTGAAACCCTAGTTTTTTACAAAATGTGTTCTCAGAACGCTGCAAATGCCTTTTCCGGGATTCAAATTTTTCAATTTTTCCGTGCCTTCAGCACGAGCACCCCCCCCCCCCCCCCCCAGTATCGTAAAGTGTCCGCCACTGGTCTTTTCATTAAAATCACAAAAGTTAAATGTCAGTATATGCTGTTTCTTCTGAAATCTACGGATTTTTTAAGCTCTTCATGCAGCAACGATAAAAAATACATCATGTTGAATTTTTCTTTATGGCATTACGCTAACAATCAAATGTTTTCACTTTTTAGTGCTTAGAAACAAGGTTATAAAAACTGATAAAAAGGAAGAAAAAACACTTTTTGCAACTGTGTGATCAAGCCTTCTGGTAATTTTACCAATTTAAGGAATTTTAAGGAAATCTGAGGAATTTTCTAGCTTTTTCTAAGGAATTCGAAAATTTGATTGTGAGAGCACTGCTTACAATTTCTAAGTATGTTGAAGTTTACAGCATTGTGATTCACTGGTTTTTGAAAGCATCGGGGTTTTTATTGTTGTAGGTTCTAGCCTAACTCTTCAACAACCTAAAGACTGTTTTTAAAGCAAGAGGGTCCTGAAGGGGGGCCCAATCCCATTTCCCACCTGAAATTTTGGCACAATCCCAGTCCCAGTTGGATTTTTATTAGAAGCCTTAGGAATCCCAGTCCGAGTTATTGAAATCCCAGTCAATAAAAACCCCTTTATTTATCGGTAGAATAAACAGTTTTAAGACCTTTTAAGTGTGCAAGTGGCGGACACTTTATGAAATATTGGGGAGGGGGCTCGTGCCGAAGGCACGGGAAATTTTTAAATTTGAATCCAGGAAATGGCATTTGCAGCATTCTGAGAGACGCATAATCAGAAAACCCAGAATTCCGGGCGCCAGAGTATGCCTGTTCGCAGGTAGTGCTGTGAATAATATAGTTAACAACAAAAATCATGACCAAAGACACCAAAAACGGATCAAAATTGTATTTTAAAATACTTAAAACGTAGAAAAATTGAGAATTGACTGGCATTACCTCAATCCCATTCCCATTTTTGAGGACTTCGTTTCCCATTCCCAGTGGCCAAATCCCAGTCCCAGCAACCCAAATCCCATTTTCCCAGTCTAAAAATAGATCAATCCCAGTTCCCATTTTACCCCTTCAGGACCCTCAAGCAAGGCAATTGAAAGGAAAGTCCACAAAAATTCAAGCTTATTTTTAGAGTCAAATAGTTTCTCCATGGATAAAAGTAGTTTTTATAGAGTGAAAAATAGGGCAAGTACGAATTTAAAGAAGGTCAATTTGCACTTGTATATCTCACTTCGAAAAGGATATACATATTACATATACATATTACATTGCACTGCGAAATTAAACTGCTGTAACAAAGTTTTTATTTCTACTTTCACGTTCTTATTCCAAAGCAAACACTTCTAAGTTGGAAATGCCTAAAATTCTGAGCGTAGAAACACTAAAGAAACAAGAAAACGACTTCATAACACGAGTAGTTTTGGCAAATTTGATCAGTTTGTTTTTATAATTTAGTCACGCGATAACGGATTAACCCTTGATTAACCCGGGCTCACGTGCACTCCACGCTTACGTTTCTCGCGCATGCGCCACGCCGCTGCCACGCCATGATTCGTCATCAAAATGCTGACGCCATACACCCTTTTCATAAATGGCTGCCGATTAAAAATTCTTTTATGTGCATATAAATTGGCCCAACTAGCCTCGTTTCTGGGTAGAAATTCCATTGAAATCTTAACATGAGTACGAGGCTAGTTGGGCCAATTTATATGCGCATAAAAGAATTTTTAATCGGCAGCCATCTATGAAAAGGGTGTATGGTCCTAGCCAGTGCGCGTTTGAGAGGTATTCCACCCCCTCCCCCCCTTGGACTTTCACCATTTCGAATATTATCAGGGGATGAATGCCTCTCAAATGCACACTAGTACTGGCTAGGCGTCAGCATTTGATGACGAATTATGGGTCACACCAAAATCATTAGGGATGGGCGATACCACCTTTTTCATTCGATACGATATTTGCTCGATATTTGCCGGTTTTTTTCGATATCAGTACCGATATCGATATTTTCCCAACTTGAAATCATTAACAACGGCCACAACGCTAACAATATAAACATTGAATAATATATATCAGTGATTGCAACCAACATAACCAGAAACTCCCATCCTTCCCGTGGACTATTATAGCACCATAGAAAATGAACTATTTACGCCTATTTAGGCTTTTTGAGGCTTTTTGGTATCATTTTCATGATGATGCCGCTGACCAAAATGAAAAATATCGCGGGCGCAGAAATATCGAAACATCGATATTTCTTGCCAGTATCGATACTTTTCTTCAAAACCCTGGTATCGATAGTATCGAGTATTTGGTATCGATATCGGCCCATCCCTAAAAATCATAGGAAAATCATAGGAAAAACCAAGAAGTCGGCCTTCGCGCCGGGAAGATGCATGAAATTTAAAATTTTTCTGAAATTCCTCTGAAAACGGTTTTGATGTGGAAACACCCTCTACTCCTGGTGTATCCTATTTAGCGTATTTCCAAATACTATATTGTTTTGACTCAAAAATGTCGAACTGGTAATTAATCACAATTGTGAGTTACTGAGTTTTTGTTTGTTTTTGAAAGCTGTCGTTTCTGGTTCAGTACTTCTGGGAACATAAACGATTGTCTTTGGCTAGTGTCCTGCCAAGACGGCATATGGATGAAAGCAACGATTTACTTCGTTACTCGTCGCCAAACGACTTGTTGTCGACATTCAAAAGAATGGATACCTTTCGAACGAACACTCAGCTTTGTGATGTAACCTTAATGGCAGGCGAGAGAAAGATTCGGGCACACCGTGTGATTATGGCAGGATTTAGTGATTATTTTGACGCCATGTTTAATGGCGATCTAGCCGAAACTATTCAAGATGTAATACATATCAGAAACGTCGATCCAGATGCCTTGGCTGCCATTGTAGATTATGCCTACACAGGAAAACTTGAAATACGCGTTGATAATGTCGAGAACTTGCTGACTGTCGCATGTTTATTGCAAGTGGAGAATGTGAAACACAGATGTTGCGAGTTTATGCAGCAACATTTGCATTCAACCAACTGTCTTGGAATACGAGCTTTTGCCGAGGGCCATGGCTGTGGAGAGCTTTTCGCAGCCGCGGATAACTTCACAAAGGAGAACTTTCTGCAGGTTATTATTAGGCCAAGTAAAAAAAACAAACTTGGTTTATTAAGTAGCGTCCTTTCCCCCTATATTTTAGGGTATCTGGGTATGGGGGAAGGTTTTTTATTTGCACCTAAAATCAGCCTAATTCCCAGGGGCCCCGTTTTCGCTGGTCACAACATCAGTTTTAACAGTCAATGGAATAGCTTAAACATTTATAATGGTAGTAACAAGCAGAAACATACAGACGTTATCAAAAGAGTAAACATTTGTTGTTAAACATTGTTCCTGGCTGGGCAGCAAACGAAGATGTTATGTGAATCCGGTACAGTGTAAACGGGGAATTAATATATCAAGGATTTCTAGCAATCAACAGTTGACTACTGTAGCTCTGTTGTGTATATCACAACCCAGCACTAGTCAACTGCTGACAAACGTAAATATGAAATAAAAAAAGTTGGGTCGGGAGCTTTTTCACTGGTCGGGAAGGGATGCTAACCAAGTTGTTGTTTTTTTTTTGCCTTTGCTTGCTGACCTGGGTCAGATTTAGGTTGGCATTGTTTTGCCGACCTCAATTTTGACTTGTTTTTCAAGGGGATGAGACTTCCCATTGTCAATTTGGCCACAGCTACAATATTGATTTATAAAGGTGTTGGTACATGATAGTGTACGAAGAAGGTGGTGTAAAAATGTGGGCTATCCAAGGCCGGATTTTGGCAGAAATAGTGGGGGAGGTGAAAAAAAAATTAGGGAAGGTGCAGCGGTTTAGCTCACGACCCCCATGGAAAGTTAGGGCTTAGAACAGATCGAAGTCAACGACATGACATATGCATGTAGTGTCAGGGTCTTAGCTAGAAGGCCGTGTTGGCCGTGTTATTGCGGCCAAAAATGTAAAAACACGGCTAGATGAAATGAACGCGGCTTTATTATTTAGTTTTGGCCGTGCATGTAGGTTCATAAAATAAGGTGTTGCTACTTAACAACATACAGAATTTCTTTGTAAAATCTACTGTAGTTGTTGAAATTGATAAAAGTGATCCGTGATGTTTTGATGGATAATGGGCACCGTAGTGTTTTTAAAATGGTTTTAAATGCCCAAGAATTGCTAAAATACAGTAATTAATTATAATGTCAGTGCGAAATATGAGCGTATGCTCGCCTTGTATTTGGTTGAAAAGCATAGAACAACCACAGGTATAGTCTATTGTTGACATTAAGTATAACTGGAGTCGTGTTTTTGGCTATTCAAGGCAATTGACATGGGCACACCCTGGAAATTTAGAAACACGCCCAAACTATAAAATGCTAGCTAAGACCCTGTGTAGTGTACATATGTATGAATCAGTGTATTAATGAATTATATATGACTGTACAACTCATCCAATTTTGCCCTTCATTACAATTACTACAAAGTTTCTTTCGAAACATTGCATTAAAAAGGTACTTGACACAGAGATGAATGGCTATCACTGTTTCAATTTTACAGAAAAACTTTCTTACGAAGTGTAGACCCTAAGCAAATTTTCACTTTCATCTGTGATTGAAACTTTTCCAAGGCGAGGTGCAAAAATTCTCAGGGGAGGTGCAAAATGATCTCAGGGGAGGTGCGCACCTCCCCTCAAAATCCGGCTGTGGGGCTATCCAAATAATGAATCTCGACATCATGGACATACGCATTGTCAAATCTAAAGCTCTCTATTTTGGCCCAGGGTGGTTTTTTTTTACCTAGGGGAATATAAATAGCACAGAATAGAATAGTTATTTGATTACAGTAATTGTTGTGTCCGTATACCTTTTTTAGGTCATTGAAAGCAAGGAATTCCAAATTATTAACGGGAACCAGTTAGTGGAATTATTTGCTAGTGATGATTTAAATGTGAATACGGAAGAAGATGTGTTCTCTGCGATGGAGAAATGGGTTCAATTTGATTGTGCAAAGCGAAAGCCATTTGTCAGCCAGTTGCTGGAGAATATTCGATTGCCGTTAATGAGCTGCAAGTTACTTACAGATCGTGTTGAGAAATCGCCTGTATTTGCTCTTAGTGATTGTGGGAATGACCTCTTGTTAGAAGCAATGAAATATCATTTGTTACCCGAAAGACGTGCACAAATGCAGAACCTGCGAACAAAGCCCAGAAAGTCCAATGTAGGACTCTTATATGTTGTTGGAGGTTTGTTTATGCACATGTATCTTTGAACAGTTAACATTAAATAACGTAAGGTATTATACCATACTGTAAGCTCCCCCTGTTAATTAATCAATCCATGATATGGCATTTTCAATGTGCTTTCTCAGATGAGGTATTACTTTCATGGCAAAAAGATCAATACTTGATATACTGTACTGTATCCATTGTTGGGTAAGGTTAAATCAATTACAAAAATGAACTGATGAGGGCAGCTCTATAACATTTTTATAATTATTACTTCTCCACAGGAGTTGAATCGTATCAAGGAAATCGAAATGCAAAAGGTAAATCATAAAAAATACTTATAGTTAATCATAATTAAATTAATTTTGAATAATCTTTAGTTATCTCATTTGATGAAAACAAAAACGTGATCAACAGCCAAGTGTATATTTATTGCTATGAGATGATGTGTAGGATTGTCATCTATATTGATTCAGCAGTAAAGTTCACTATTATAATGCTTAATTAATTTAACCACCACCGCTTTCCCCTTGACGAGCAAAGTTGGGTAGTGTTAGACACAGTACAATAGCAGAATAATTCTAAAGCTTATTAGGCTGCAATGCAACTTGAATACTTGATGCATTAACTAGACACATCAGTGGATAAATATCAAGATTTTGTTGGCATCTCACCCAATTGGATAATTAATAGTTGAAGGGTCTTGTAGATGGAAATTATCGAGTGGAAGTTTATATACATTTATTAGACAAGTCAAGACAATTCCTGTCAGGGACCTATATAGTAATTAAGGGTTGAATTTTTCACAGCTGGTTAGGTGTTGGAAATTTATATACATTTATTACACCTAACCAGCTGTGAAAAATTCAACACTTAATTACTATGTAGGTCCCTGGCACGACATTGTCTTGACTTGTCTAATAAATGTATATAAATTTGCACTCGATAATTTCCATCTACAAGACCCTTCAACTATTATTCAATCGAGTGAGATGCCAATAAAATCTTGATATTTACCAAGTAATCTAACATGGCACCACCCTAAGTACCCTAGTATACATATATATATATACATATATATATATATATATATATATATGTGATTTGGTGTGGATGCGTATCAAGCCTATACTCAGAAAAATTTTGAGCCCTAACGGGAATTGAACCACGTAACCTTCTGATTACCGGACAGACGCTCTAACCATTGAGCTATAAGGCATCAGATGGTGAGCCAAGGTTACGTTATTTACTAGTTCTGTGTGTTACATGTGTACTGCTAACTGCAAGTCTCGACATGTCGTGTTGATGTTATTATTAAGAACTGCATTTCTGTATATGTGTGTTTTTGTGGCAGCTTGTAGAATATGTGATTTGGTGTGGATGCGTATCAAGCCTATACTCAGAAAAATTCTGAGCCCTAACGGGAATTGAACCACGTAACCTTCTGATTACCGGACAGACGCTCTAACCATTGAGCTATAAGGCATCAGATGGTGAGCCAAGGTTACGTTATTTACTAGTTCTGTGTGTTACATGGGTACTGCTAACTGCAAGTCTCGACATGGCTTGTTGATGTTATTATTAAGAACTGCATTTCTGTATATGTGTGTTTTTGTGGCAGCTTGTAGAATATGTGATTTGGTGTGGATGCGTATCAAGCCTATACTCAGAAAAATTCTGAGCCCTAACGGGAATTGAACCACGTAACCTTCTGATTACCGGAAACTAGTAAATAACGTAACCTTGGCTCACCATCTGATGCCTTATAGCTCAATGGTTAGAGCGTCTGTCCGGTAATGTTTAACGTCATCAGGAAAGCGTGATAATAAAAATGTTTGACGTCATCAGGAAAGCGTGAACCTATGTCTGTAACCTGAGCTATTGGCTGCAAAGCAGGAATTTTTTCCTGTGTCTACATGCGGATATTAGTTCAACTTAAGCTGTTAATTTCAACTGCTGCTTAATTTCAACTTAAGCTGTTGCTCATAATCTAAACTATTAATTTTTATGTAGCTATGTAAATAGTGTTCTAGTCCTTGTCTTTAATGTATGTCTACTTATTGTATTGTATCAGGTTGGTCTTTACATGGGACTCATGTCCTGTTGACCATACCTTCAATCATTGTTATATTTTTTGCATGATTGTAAAGTTAATAAATAAATTTTTCGTTTCTTGAGTTCAGAGAGCTTAATTTGGGATAGTAAATTGTAATAAACTTTTCGTGCAGGCATAATTTGCAACGTTTTGTTTTGTTTGAGTAGGCCTTTTGTGTGCAAATTATGTGTGCAAATTTGTGTGCAAATTATGCCTGCACGAAAAGTTTATTATAATTTACTATCCCAAATTAAGCTCTCTGAACTCAAGAAACGAACTAATATCTGCATGTAGGCACAGGAAAAAATTCCTGCTTTGCAGCCAATACGTCAGGTTACAGACATAGGTTCACGCTTTCCTGATGACGTCAAACATTTTTTATATAATAGCTCAAGTTACCTATAGGTTATAACATCATGTAAATACGCGATATCATCATTCACCTGATGAGTGTGGCAAGCTTAGTTTGCCATACGAAACAAATTTGTCGTGAATAAATGTTTTAAACGATGTAACTCAAGTTTGTCTTTCATTTGCTCAACTTACGTATCGAGCACTCTATTCGTATGATTCGACACTCAATATACTTATTGACATTCGCCTATATATATATATATATATATATATATATATATATATATATATATATATATATATATATATATATATATATATATATATATATATATATATATATATATATATATATATATATATATATAAGGCTAGCATACAGGAGAACAGATATTTAATACTGTTAGGTCGTACTGTTTGCAAGGTCTAACGCTGAGCTCTTGGGAAAACGAGCAAGAACTGAAATCTCTAGAACGATTGTTGCAAACATGAAATTTCACATTTTCAGCTTAGTACGTGCCTTACCTTTCTGCCAGAGCAGAAAAAACTTGGAGCAATTCAGCCTCATTTATACATTCATGTTTAACTTCTCTCCAGAAGTCAAAGTAGCCAGTTATTTCGCGCAAAGAAACAGAACAGTTATCCATCTTCTTAGAATCGAAATAAGCTCTTCGATTATTAAGGTATACTTACACAGAACATAGTGCACAGAAATGACAGAAACGAAAGAGAAACTATTTATTGACAATTCGATCGACCTATCTTCGTCAATAAATCGAGGCGATTTCGGAACAACTCGTCAATAGCCGTCACTTGTCAACAAGAAATTTGCCACCGCCTCAGTGATTCGAAGAAATACCTCAAATATAAAGGAAGGAATATACAACATATAAGCAATAATTTTTTTTTTCAATTAATTTTATTTAATAGACTATTAATACGATACAACTGTATTAGAATACACTGTCCTTTATGACACTGTTGTTAATTTAATTAAATGTTACAATTGTCCAGTCATATGGTGTAGATCGAGATCAGTGCGTCAGATTGTCAGTGTTTAATATTTCCTGGTTCTTGATATTCATATTCTTGTATTCCCAAAGTGTTGAAGCGTTCAAGCAAATCAGGCATGGTTTGATATAAATTTTTCGTGATTCGTCACGGTAACACGGTGGCTTGTGTTAAATGATTAATTTAAAATCTCTCGCGCAATTTAGACAATTTGTGGCCTATTCTTTATCATACGCAAGGATCGGTGGGTCAGCTGGCTTTGGTCGCATGAAATAATTGGGCAATTTTGCTTATATTGAGCTCATGGCGAGCTTATTATGAATACAGTGTATTGTAAATAAAGCTTTTCAGAGAACAAACATTTTATAAAGTAATCGGAGATTGCGAATTGGCATCGGGAGAAGATTTTAACATTAATACGCTTTTAGTTATGTCAAACGGAGAACGAGATGCATTGCTTGTGAATGACTCTGCTTCGGGGGCCAGTGAATATATAAACGATGGAACTGGAAGTCATGACACTTGCACTGAAATTCATGAAGAAAACCGTGTACACGAGCATGCCACAACGTAAGTACTACGAATTTGAAGCTTTTTGTGGTGTTTCGATTAATATTAAATGTTCCATCATTCGTATATTGCCTACCTCCTCCGCAGGCCTTTCAAAAATATAAATATTGGTGGGAAACGAATGGAAAGGCTTGCGGCCACTGCGGACTATTAATTTTCCAAAATGGCGGAAGCCACAGGCCAAATTATATATCATTTTACCAGAACAGTCTTTAACTACTTCTGATATAGACCGCTTTTCGTATCTGCAATATTATAAAAACAGTGAATACTGAACAAATAAGCATACAGTGATTTATGAAGAGAAATAGATAAGTAATTTGCATATTACACTCTATAAGGGAGCATTCATTTTTTAGCTGGGGGGGTGGGCCGGAGGAATTTGGGGGTGGGTCAGGCAATTTTGACATGCATCAAAGGGGTGGGTCTTTTTATAGTTTTGGTATAAATGGAGGGGGTCATAAAAATAATCGGTGAAAAAATCACCAATATGATTTTATTGAATTTGGAAATATTTGGATCAAGAATGGTAAAAAGGTCTAGAATCTATCAACTATCTCGTCATCTATAACAAAGAAGCAAAATTCATTTGACGCTCTGTTCACACAGTCCATAGGAAAACATTTCCATGATGTTCGTCAATTGACCTCGTTTTCATCCGTTTTTGTGTGAAAACATGAATGAAAGAAAACGCAGGACCGTAGCATGATTTCAAAATCATGCATGATTTCAAGGTCTGCATGACTTTAAAATCATGCAGACCTTGATCAATTTTAAGCTTTATTAATTTTAAGCGGCTACATTATCCATGACAAACTGCAAAGAATGAAGATAGTACCCACAGTTTCCTGCAACTTATCCTAGTTATCCAATATATAGTTCATTAAATACGTGTTCGCCCATTTAGTACTACCAAATTGTCAATTTCAACATACTAAAACGCTGTTTTCTGACCATCAGAATTCTGTCAAATCTTCCCCCAAAGGCCAGGAAATGGCATTTCAGAGACTCTAGATTTAAAAATTTCCTTGGGCCCCCAAATCAAAAAGAGCTTCCTACGGCCCTGAAACGCTATGGAAACGACACCGTGTGGATTAATAGTTAGGATGAGGGGTTAAAAAATTTTCAGTAAAAAAAATAGGGAGTCATAATTTTTTATCAACTTTTGTCTTGGGGGTTCCAAGTTTTCGCATGGAATTAGACATCAGTTTCTCCGGTCCACCCCCCAGCTAAAAAATGAATGCTCCCTAAAAACAGACAAATACGCTTTTATAACACGTCGTATGTCAGGCATGCGGTTTATCCACGAAATTTATTCCATCACGGTTAATCGAAGGAGACTGGTTAGGCTAGCCGGCAAACTTCAAAGGGTCTCTGAAATTATGTTGGGAACCACAAAAATAAATGTCATGTGGTGCAATCCCTGCATCACACAAGGAGTGATACTAAGAAAACATTAAGAGATTTAGAGTGTTTTAAGTGATTTTTATAAAAAAATAGGGTGATGCGGTTTTTCGGTAAACCGGAAAAAAACGATTTTTTTTTAAAACCGAATTACTCGATGTTACTTTTGGAGAAAAACTGGAAAACCGGAAAAACCAAAAAAACCGGGAAGAAACAAAAAAAAACGAAGAAAAATCGGTATTTTACTAAAATCGAACCATACAGTTTCGCGCGAGCTTGAAGTCTTGAACGGATAAGCGATTAAGCGGATCAAACGATGGTGAATTTTGATTCGCTAGCAACAAAGGCGGACGTCTGCGAAGACAGGTCTAAAATATTCATATCGAACACGGCATAGATATAAATAGAATTATTTGCTATGTCATAGGCACATGCTCACAGCTACACGCAGATACAACTGACTTCTCTGGCAAAATGAGTGCTGTTTGGCATTTCTTCAAAAAAAACCAAAACCCGATTTTCGAACGTATTTTTTTAAAAAACCGGTTCACTCGGTTTTTTCGGGTTTTTTTGGTCGGTTTTTGGTTTTCGTTTTTTTGTAGAAACCGCCTCACCCTATAAAAAAATAGAATTGAAATAAAAAAACAACCGCTTTATATTGAAATTTCGAACGCAGGTTTTGTATACATTCTGTATATTCCTAATAAGCGATTGAGATCTGATGCAGGGAACGAACCATGTGACCCTTCAAAACAAGGTTAAACATAATTTGTCATGTGGTACAAGTAGCTTAACCAGTCTCCTTCGATTAACTGTGATTCCATTTATATTTGTCTTTCATACAGTGTAACTATTCTACATGCGTGTGTATACTGTATAGTCAAAACATCCATTTGGCCAAATGATAGATTCGCAACGTCTATATGACCCTATATCACTGTTGCTTCAGCTTGTAAAACCTTCCATTCTTTGAAGCTTCTCGTCACTTTTATCCGCCATAACTGCCAAGATGTATTTAGAAAATACTCGCAAAACAGGATTGCTAAAGGAGTAAAGATTGGCAGACGGTGTGCCATATTTTTGAAGAAATTTGATCCAACTGAGTAATGGACACTATAAGCCAAGTAATCCACATGTTATTCAGCAACTGCTCTTACAGCTACGCAAGCCTTTGTTTCAAATTTCAACCTGTGAACGGGCCATACTCATAATTACGGGCTGTATGGCTTGCGGAGGAGGTAAATATATTGCAATGCTGTCTGGATCCAGACTGGAAAGTTTGGAAATTGCATGCCGGAGATTTCGAAAATTTAATAGTAAATATATAGAAAGCATCAAAATTGCGCGCCGGAGATATCCACCGCGCAATACAAACTTTCTACACTGGGTCTCGATCCATTTCCTGTGGTCAATCAGGCAAGAAAAATTATACACAAATGAGTCGTCAATCCATTGACAATGAAGCTAGTTCATATTGACAATGGAGCTAGTTGATGAGGCTTTAGTTTTAAAAATTAATTTAACCCATTGAGTGGCAGCACTATTCCCTGGATGAGTATAAAATAATTTGGCGTTAGACAGAGTAAAATGATAAAGTAGGGAGCATCAGCATAGACCAGTGCAAGTTTTATGCTTTCTATCTATTTATAAAATCTTGGTTGCCATTTTCCAAACTTTCCATAGACAAGTGTGCAGAACGTCTGATTAATTAACCCATTGAATGCCAGCACTCTTGCTCCGGGGGCATGCCCAATCCAGAGTCTATGAAATGCGATACACTCTTTCGATAATTATGTCATTTGGCGTGGGAGCCTCGCTCTCATGAATCATGAGCTAATCACCTTTACTAATGAGAGCGTCAGGGCAGGAAAAAATAATTTTCTTCCTGCGAGCACAACCTCGAGATAACAATTTCCTGTATTTTGTGCTTAATCTGCCTGTTCATAAACAAATAGTGTTCTAGCTGACCATGGTTTAAATTCAAGGAATAATGTCTTGTCAACCATATGTTGTTGCACCCATAGTGTACATGGGTGTTAAAGTTTCCTTCAAATTTTCAAAGGCAATTAAATCTTCATTCAAACAAATTTCCTGCAGCTGTTTAACATTTCCTGTGAGCAGTGCTTGCATGCTCGCCTATTTTTTCCACCCCTGGACTGGAGAGTGGTGCGGTGACTCCAAGACAAAAGTATGGGTGTATTCCAAGCATTTCTGGGGTGAGATTTTTCAGAATTTCAAAGA
>CACRXK020012196.1:0-15413 GCA_902702795.2 Paramuricea clavata
CAAAATGACTGAAAAACGGCAAACTTCGCAAGGCTATATTATCCGTATTTTACAACATTTCGCAACGAAACTTCGGAATATTACTAATTTTGTGATGCTCTTTCAAGCTGTGATGAAATTTTTGTCCAGGCATATCTACTGTAGATCAAAATTTCACTCATACAGTAAGGGGAAAGGTCTATTTAAGTGCACAAAATATTTTCACAACAACTTAGCACTTGTCTTAGAGCATGCACAGTGTTTCAATTCCATTTCAGAACCATCCTCAGAGACATGAAAAACTAGTTTCATATAATTTGCAGGCCTGCAAATAATTAGTTTACTTGGAAGGACAAATGTTTGGCCAAGCCAAAAATTGGTCGGACATTTATCCATTTTTCCTGGATAATGGCAAAGTAAAATTTTTTATATTTTGTTTTCAAAATTAACACGATGGTATTTTTTGCCTGGTCATGTTAGTCTGCACTGCAATGCATCTAAAACTTAGTATATATCTACCAGTCCCATAATGCATCATTAAATTATGGTTCAGGTTATACATAACTTTAATTTCCACCATGTATATGAAGGTCATTTGACTTTGAGACTTCAGAGTTTGGATTGGAAATTCAAAATTTTTTATAGCATCCCATGGGGATACTAAACTGTCCTATAATTTCCAATATCCAAAATTGAAATCTGGTATCTAGTGGGTGTCGGGTTACTGCAAATCTTGAGCCCTGGTAAATGGTTTGTTTCAGCCCGGATGGTCAACCATTGTCAAAAAGTGCATTGAAGAAACTGGAAAAAGAAAAGGAGAAGGCAAAAAAGAAAGCTGAAAAACAAGCCCAACTGGTGAGAAAACCCAAAAAATCAGGGGTCGGTTATACGAAGGCTGGATAGTGCTATCCACTCGATAGTGATTTTTTCAACCATTGTAAAAATACTCGAAAGGCGATAAAAATACAGATATGGATTCCACAATGAATAAAAGACAACTTAAATTTTTGTATATTAAGGTTTAATCTGGATTGTACCAGTCAACAGCCAATTTAAATTAAGAAAGCTTGAAAAAGTCGCTATCCTGTGGATATCCAGCTTTCATACAACCAACCGCTGATGGTCGGCATCGAATCACACATCTAATCACAGTATCACACTTCGACAATCAAATCACACTTCGTTCTTTTATCTAATTTAGTTACACGTAAGTTTGACAAAAAGAAGGGGAAATGATTATTTAAAGACAATAGTTATTGTTCACCAGACCTTTTCATTATTGCAGATTCTTTGCATGGTTAAAGTTGAAAAAATAAAAACCTGTATTTGCACTCACAATATACTGTAAATATGACCAAACTCCAAACATTTAGAGCACAACTGTGCAAGTCCAGTCTAGTCCAGTTTCTTCTCTGCCACCTTGGTTACAATGGTGGCAGAGCAGCGGGCTATGTCCCTCCAGAAGTAAATATGGGGGTTAATTGACCCCCCCCCCCATTCCTTTAAGTGAATTTAGTTGTATATGTCTTTGTTATGAGTATCAGCTTTTTCGATTGCCAGGTATAGTTTGACTACACTATTTGGCCAGCGATTTTAGCCCCCACCAAGTCATATACAAACTGACCAAAACTAGCTAGTCTCAATTTTTGAACTTTTTCCATGGGAGCATGCCCTCATGGAAAAAACCTGAAAACTGATACCGGAAAAAATACCGATATATCAATATTTTTTCTCGATTCTATTTTGCCTTAATTTTACGCAGAATTTGCTTAATTTTATGCAAAATTTTCTGTTTTCAAATGAAGCTAAAAAGGCGCGATATAACAAGAGAAAGGTTCGCTTTGGGTATTGAAAATGCATATTTGCATTGATTATCCGCACTCGATCATGTGTTATAGTTTTGGCCGGGAAATTTGTTTCAAAACATGTCATTCAACTGCGAATTTGAAACAAAGATTGTCCTATCTCACCAGATAAATAATGTCCAATGAGGTTAGTTTTTGTTTTTTTTAAAACGTTTGTAATCCAGCGTTGTTCACGTTCACTTTTTGACAAGCGAAATGACATATTACACCTTGCAACGCCAGTGATGACAAACGCGTTTTAGCTCTCGCTCTAACCCTAATTACGGATTTTCCCTCAGAGTTAGCACATTGATCGTCTTTGTCCTTCTGAAATAACGCCAATCAGCGCTTGAAAAAGCGTGATATGACGTTTAAATATACAAACGTAAATGTGATATCGATAATACCGAAAAATATTGATATTCCGATATATCGAAAATTTCAATATCGAAAATTTCAATATCGCATAATCGGTATTTATAAAAAATGATAATTATCGGCATATCGATATACCACAACAGCCTAGCTCCCGGAACCACTATTTTCACCTTCTTAAATTTAAATATCTTCCTATGCTACTCCTGTGACACTTGGATCATGTCTTGCATGTTGTACTCGTGTTTGCACTTACAGCTGAAACCCATGGTACACAGCCCCCCCCCAATATATACTGTAAGTGCCCTGCCCCAAACTAAAACCTGTTCCACCGCCACTCCTCTGTTGATCTTCAGAAAAGGTAGTGCTCCCAGCTCTACTGCATTACTATTAATCTTTTGAGTGAATATTACTCACTTCTGCCAATTTGTGAATTACATGTAACCTGTTTTGTTTCTCTTGATTTTTAGGCTGAACAGGCTGAAGCAAATGAGGGTGAGGTAATGAGAATCCTTTTTTTGTATCTATGTTCAGATGTTCTTATTGGACCAAGCATCACATGTAAACTCATGCAAACATTTTGCTCACACTTTCTTGCAGTCTTGACATGATAGTGATAGGTCGGCATGGCACTGCTGATTGCCAACCTAAATGCTAAGATGTAACAGTTATATTTAGTCTAATAGTACAGTATGTGTAACAAAAATATATAAGGTACTGTACCAAGTACAGCCAGGGCCGTCGCTATAGGGGGGTGACCCCCTCCTGAAAACATCTTGTTGGCAAAATAACAAATTTGTTGGCAAATTGTTTACGTAGTTGGCGAAAATATTTGAGTGGCTCGGATTGTTATAGCAAAAAGTTTGATAAATTTACGAAAATATTGCCGAAAAATATAACAAATTACGGTACATTAATTTGAAAGTTAGTGAAAAATGGTATGTCTGGAAAGTTTTTAAGCCCGCCAACAATTTAAGGAAAATAAATATTAATTCATTTAGCGAATGAAATGTTCTTGGCAATTGTGATACTACACCCCCCTGCTTTAACCTCTTTGCTACGGGCCTACGGCCCTGAGTACAGCACTGTCTGGGGCCAGTTGCTTAACCTAGGTTAACCCAAAACTCGACGCAAACTTCCCTACAGCTTGTTTATAAATTTGGAAATAGTTCTTCAGAAATATTGTCTGGATCAATAGTAGGTTTCTTCTCTGAAGTTTTGAATTAAGCAGACGTGCAGAAATATATAAACTAAAACAGCAAGTTAAGTTTTAACCGAAGGTTAGTGCTAACCCAGCTTTGAAAAACCAGGCCCTGAATTTTATCATTATATTACAAATAATATGTGTCTCATATGCCATATTGCACTAAGATAAAACATGAGATAAAGACACACTTTTTACATACTTTTGAAGGAAAAAGCAGTTCATTAACATACATGTACAGTAAGTATATTTCTCCAATATTTCAGGATGTCTCCAAGGATTGCTATGGGAATTTACCTCTGAATCAATCTCAAGAAAAAACAGGTGAGTGTGAGCATTGCAGCAGCATGGTAGTAGCTTTTACAATACATACTGTATAGAACACCGTCCTTATAAATATAACCACTATATTGGTTGGAGCAACTGGAGCCCAATTTGGCATGAAGGCCGGGAGCTGAACCGAAAAAGACTAATTAAAGGAACATGCTAAAGGACTAATTAAAGGAACAATGAATGAACTGGAATATGCAGTATTAGAGAAATTTGTTTTCGACTGAAAAAGAGCAAGAGAACTTTTTCATCAGGTTCTAAAGATTTTCTGAAAGTGCAAAAAAAAAATAGTATTGTGCAAGAAAATGAGCCAAAGGTTACTGTCTGTAAATTTATTGTTTTAAGTTCTTTGACCATACAAGGATATTTTTCGTAGGTTCATATGACCCACAATGGCCACATTTTTCTCAACGTTTTTTGCGTGGAGTAAATACATTTTTGCGTAAATACATTTGGCATAAATAGTGATTACAGTCTATCATTCTATGATGAACTTGGATGATTTAGGGCACTAAGACCTTTATACTCCTGAGAATTTGCTCAATCTTTGCTCAAGCGATCGATACATCGCCGTTAAACAACTTAAAGGACTTATAGGTCAAGTCTACCTGTTTTCTGTATTTAACTTTGTTTCACTTATCTCCAATGAGTGATTGGACATTTTCCCGTGGTGTTGGCATGAGATGCGTGCGGAGATGCGCGCTCGCGATTATCCGCCTCAAATGACCAGGCCTGTAACGTGTACACATGCATGTGCTGTGTGCAGGGTCGGATCTGGCCTGATTTGCTAGAGGGGGTGGGGGTTTTCCAGAGGGGGGTGGGGGTGGGGGGGGGTGGTGGGTGCAGTTACGAGTGTTCGGGGGGCAGGAAATTTTTTAAATTTGAAGCACTAAAATGCCATTTCCTATATTCTAAGCACTACGTTAGTTCGTTAAATTTCAAATTTGAGTTCACAGTACTTGTATTTCGAGCAAAAATTAAGAAAAGTGCAACGTTATATGGTTACCCGCTGTATATTGATGCTTGAATATTTTCTCGCATATTCGAAATTCTATCGTTTCAATATAATAAGTAGAGTATTCAGAAGTCAAATATGGAATGATCCTTATAGGAAGGATATACTATTAGTCTTATTCTGTGAATTTTTCTAGCTCGAGTTTGGACGAAAGTCAAAGATCTTCTTCCAGAGAAAGCTGGTGAAAAAGTTTTAGTTCGTGGCCGTTTGCATACTTCCAGGGGGACTGGTAAGATATTTATGCTCTTTATGGTTAAAACACAAAACAGTGAATTCTCTTTACACGTACAGCAGTCTACACTTGTCAGAGCTTTTTTTGGTATATTTAACATAAAAAAATTGTGAGAATCGCGGTATTTTCATAAGCTCTCTATAAACACTGTAAGTCTAGTGCTCTTGGCGCAACTGTTAGAATACGTTTTTAAAATAAAAAATAAGTAAAATCGACCGCACTATGTTCGTTGCTAGACATACAGTAAGTACAAGGGTAAATGCAATGGATTGTTTGTTTGATGACAGGCAAATTGGCGTATTCAATTGCTAATCAAAGGGTGTTCTTCAAAAAGTTAGCATATACAGTAAAGAAGCATTCCTAACAGCTATTTCAATTGGGTTGTTACAGGCAATAGTCAAATGTACTATCCAAGAGCCAACGGTATAATGGGAATAAATTATAGGGTGAAACTCGTGTATTATAAATCATGTATACCCCTGGGAATTGCCAAAACAAAAAGGTCATAGGCTACCTAAGCAGCTAAATATATTAAAACTTGATATACCCATCTTGCTGTTTGCGCTAGGAATGTAGAATTGACTATGACAATCCTTTCAAGATTTAGCTGTATATAGATGTACATGATGTATATGTACTATTTAAAGCACGAGTAGGAGTGTTTTATCACATATAAAACACGACGCGTAGCGGAGTGTTTTATATGTGATAAAACACGACTACGAGTGCTTTAAATAGCTTAAAAAACGACCCATCTTCTGATGAGTACATTAGCGAAGTAATTTTTAAAATAAACTTTGTCTAAACCGAGAAAATCAAAGCTAAAGTTGATGTAAATTAACATGATTTTTTATCACATATAAAACCACGACACGCTTATGATTTTTCTTTGTGTTTTGCTCCTGAATTATTAATGAGTTTTTTAAATTTATATACAACATTTTTGCAAATCCAAGTAATGCTGTACTTAACAGTATGTAACTGTGAAATTTATAAGTTAGCTTAGTGGTACAAGTATATGAGTAATTTTTGTCTCTCAATAACACTGTAACGTTTCCTTATTACAGGAAAACAATGTTTTGTGATTCTGAGGGAGAGGCAGTTCACTGTTCAAGCTATCTGTGCAGTCAGTGAGACTATCAGCAGACAGATGGTAAAATTTACAGCAAAGTAAGTAACCTTGAATCGTAAATTTTGATACACGATCATTTTCCTTTTCAATAATGCTTAAAGCTTTCCTTTGGTATTACTTCTGGAAGGAGTATACTGCATATGTTCATCCCGTGATCTATACAAATAAAACAATTCTATTGGATAATTTTGTTACACGCTGAATTGTGATTGGCGAAAACCATGAGGCCATGGTTGTTAGCCGCGAATGATCAAATTTTTCAAAACTTTAAGAAATAGTACAATATTATATTAATTCCAAACAACATGGCATTCTACGTACGTAGTAAACCGGCTTTTTTTGTTTTTGCTTTTCATCATCGTCAACCGCTTGCACTAAACCTCTTTCAATATCGTCATTTACCCATTCATGAAATAATTGCGTAAACTTTTGAAGTAATTTTGTACAAACAATTCTCTGACTTTATGGCGTGCCTGCGAACGCAACAATTATTTGAAAATGTGCCTGCAAAATGTCTTCATGCAACATGCGATATCACGACGTGATGAGCCATCAGCCATTAATTGCTATACTGTAGACGCCGATTTAATAGTAGGCTGGCTTGTGCATGAGTTATGGCTTATATATATTTTTGGTCCGAGAAATCGAGAATTTTAGGCTCAGACTCACAATCATGCATTTGCACCGTGCACTGGTATAGTTGTTCTCTAGAAATTTTAACTCGTCAGTGTCGCTATTAACAAAGATTTTGATACATTAATAGTAACAGATAGTAAAATACATATTAATAAAATAACAATTATAAAATTTATTTTATAACTTCTGGTTTCAAAAGTTTTACAAAATATGCCTGCAAGAAAGTTGTTTCTGAAATGCGCCTGCGACCGTCGGTCCCAGCGGTCCCCACTTTAATGATCCCCTGCCTTACAGAGTGATTACAAAAGTATAAACAAATCATCTATATTCATTGTTATAACTGTATGGTTTCGTAAATGTGTAATAAGATGGCTCGAAATCCTATATCTTAATCACGAAAGGCAAGATTGCATGCAGGCAAGATTGCATGAGCACTTTCCGAAAGGGTGCATGTATTCTGAATATAAACCACATCAATGCATTTTGTTCTGTTTAGTATAAGTAAAGAATCTATTGTGGATATAGAAGGAACTATTCAAAAAGCTGAGCAGAAAATCCAGTCTTGTTCTCAATCGGATGTAGAAATTGTTGTTACTAAGGTATGGTAGAGCCGATTGAGCCGAATTAGCCTTTCTTACGCCGCCATTTTTGGGTGGCTTTTATTCAGCCGAAGTCTGCAGGATAAGTCCACATAACAGCGACTTTTTATAATTTTTTGGACGAATGATGGTAAATTTGCTTTGTAAATGGTTAGTTTATTTTGAAAAATTGCTTTTCACAGTACATTGTGTTATTGTCTGCATTGGTTAACGAGAATTAGATGCCACCCAAAAATGGCGGATATTCGTCATCGTGAGAAAGGTTAATTACATTACTTTGTGTTTGTATACAGTACATCATTACGTTAACAAACCATACATTGTCTGTTCGCAGGCTCTCTAATACCCAAAACAACATGGCGTTCCAAACGTTTTTGATATGCCCTCTAATTATATAGCCCAATATCCTGTAAACCTTGCATGGAAGCTTTTTGCATTTTATTGACCTTGAAAGTTATGTTATAACTTTTGAACCAAGCTGGTAAAATATTAAAACATAACACATTTAATTAACGTCTCTATTTAACCCTTGGGGGTTTCCAGTGGTTCTTGACTTGGGGATTGTTAGAATGGGAGGGGGGAGGGGCTAAATAGAGGCAGAGGCTAAATAATATTTCACATTCTTTATACTCAGAACTAGTGGTCTGGTAGTGCCGGTAGTACCTCCAAATGAAATAAGACCTCGAACACATAAATATGAAACTGTCAACTATCCCCCCCCCCCCCAGAAAATCTGTGCCTGCTATAAAGCCTGGTTGACACTAGCAATTTTGTCTCTGCGTCACTGTATTTTTATATGAAACGTAAACGAATGTAATTATTGCGGTGATTGCGACTTGATGTGTGCGCATGCCCCATTTTACGACAACCTGCCGGATAAAACGTGTCAAAACCGAAGATTAGGCCCCATATATTTAATGTAATGACCCAGCCTTTAATATAACAATCCAGTTCCGCAACAATCCATTCCTTGACTGTCGGGTATTGCCACGTAACCGAAGTGAATGCCTGAACAGCCATCTTGTTATAAGTAGAGTTTTTCAAAACGAAATGCCGCGGTTAAGTTTGCATAAAATATGTATAACGATATTGTAAAAGAGCGGTACTTTTGACGCGCAAAGATATTCTTTTCCTTAATTGATAATATTTATTGGTTTTTTCTATACAATATTTACTTACTGTTTATGTTTATTTAACAAAATTAATTTATCAACTGCTGCTTATCCCCACGATTTTCTAAACGTTCGAAAACAGTTACTAAGCAATCTTATAACAATTTTGGTATATCTGCATGTTCATCTATCTATCGAATCGCCGATTTTTTGAAGAATTTCGTGCAATTTTGTTTATAGATGTGTCAAATTTGTGTTGTTAATTATTCATTGTTTACAGTAGCTTAAATTGGATGAGCTGAATCAAAGCCGAACTGATTATCAATAAGGGAGTAATAGAACTCTCCACTGAAAAAGCATTAAATGTCTTGTTCTGTTACTATACTGTAAATAGTATAATTTGTAATATTAATACTATAAGAAGCATGTTATACAAGTTTTTCCGAAATTGTCAAGAATACTTTTACGACACTGGTGCAGTGTAAAAGTTTCTTAATAGTTAAAGACGCGCACGCAGGTATCGAAGCAGCTGGTTAAACTATTATAATTATTGTGCCTCAATAAAATGACCTGCATGACAAATGACGAGTGGGGATCAATGTCTCTCAACTTATTATGTATAACAGCAATTACAATTGAGGTTAATCTCGCCTGACGCGAATATCTTTCATCGAACACTACTAACATATTGTTTGGAGTCGAAGGTTTGTTGCGTGTAGGGAACGTATAATTCAACGATTTGTCGACCGCAACGAATTATACTGTATCTTTAATTATTACCTGGGCGATGTTATACTCCGTGGATGCAAATTCGAGAGAGTTTTTGAATTGATGAAAAATAGATGACTTTAACTCTCTTTCTCGAAGAAACTACCTGTAAACTTAATAAGACTTGAAATATCGCGAAAAAGGAATTCAAGAAGAAAACTGTGGCAACGGTGTCAATTAAATTAGACCGCGTCGCGAATGAAATCTAAGGACGCTCTCAGTAAGGTTATAAGTAATATACACAATTTAATACTGAAAAGATAATTTGAATTTGTAAAGTGGTTTTTCAGCAGACATATTAGACTAGTGGAAAAGAGAAGATGTTTGCTTGACATAATTTTAGAAATTGAAAGACGACGAAGATCCAGCCTCTCTGTGTACCAGAAAATTTTGTATTCGTATAAAGGTTGAATAATCTGACTGGAATTCTAATGTGATAGTCAACCTAAGCCAAATTACAGGCAAATTATCTTGCAAGTATTCGAAAACAGCATATACTCTATAAAAAAGTAACTTTCTCTCACACGAACACCTATCAAACGGATCAATAAAGAGGGGCACAGGTCTTATCTTTCTTCAACTCTATTTGTAAAATTATATATACCTGAAGTACCTTCTTATTAACAACGTTAAAATTTCATGGCTGACAATAATACGGTTGAAGGTGAGTTAAGACGATGCAACGTTTTCTTCGTAACATATTACTGGACACTACCTGCGATTGGTCTTCATCTCTATACTAACCTTGCACTTATTGTAATAAGTATATCAACGGCTCTATTTGGAATTGTTACAAATGTTCTTGTTGTCGTGTCGTACTTCAAGAATTCTCGTTTACGTACGTTGTCCAATGTACCTCTACTTTCACTGGCGTTCAGTGATTTAGTGGTTACTGCAGTAGTTCTGCCCCTACATGTCACCAGATTGATCAAGGAGATATACGGTGCGCACGATTGTATTCTATGGACTTTAAAAAGACTGACAACGTATTTTTCAATTGGTATTTCATTGCTATCTGTAACAGTTATAAGTATTGAACGCTTCATAACTTTGGCATATCCTTATCACTACCAAACGATTTTGACAAAAATTCGAATGAAGATAATTGTTGCAGCTATATGGTTTTTTACATTTATTTTTGTAATTTCCAATATTGGCTTGATACCATACAAAATGCTTCGGGCGATGGCCACTTTAACTGTTATTCTATGTACATCTACTTTGCTCCTAGTTTGGACTTGGGTGTACAAACTACTTAGAAATCACGAAAGAAGAATTGCTATGGACCATAGGCCTTCGATTACATCAAAAAGTGAAACCCGGCAGCAAACCAACAGAAACACGCGAACAAGTGGTATCATAGCTGCAGGTCTTGTTGTGTCCTACCTACCCCTCGTTCTCATGCTTGCTTACTACTGGACAGAACCGGCAAGCTTCACAGGGATTTATCTTGTCACACCTTGGGGTGAGACAATTGTACTTGCGCATTCCTTGTTTAATCCAGTGTACGTATTCTGGAGGAAAAGTGAGTTCAGGCAAACTGCTCGAAGTATTATTCGTCCGGTTAAATGCCGTGCAGATAAGAGTGATGGTGAAAACGTAAACAATGTGGTCCATTCGTTGAGGTCTTGAAATAGTCCACATCGTGACAAGCCGTCATAGGGCATCATACAGTACTTCTCACAACGTTCGAAATGGTAATAGTAGTTGTTCTTGGTCGCGATGAAGTACAAAAACACTCATTGTGTGATGTATCAACTTTGTTGGACAATGACATAAAATAGATGATTATATACAATGGATAACTAGTGAGGGAAGGAATGTAGACACTGTAGCTAAATACTAAATAACTTTGTCGGTACCTTGGGCGTATATAGTACAACGTCTGGCGGAGAAATAAGTTTATTGGTTTATTATTAATAAATTATAACAATTTATGTTTTTTGTTAATACATATTTATTATTTATTATTAATAAGTAATAACATTATTATAAGTACTTTGGCGGTACGTATATAGTACAACGCAATATAATGGCCGTCTTACTGTGGATTTGATGGTATTCAAGAAAACGTTTCTCCACTGGGATCTTGAACGTGAACTTTAAACGAGAAAAGTAGGATCTTCTATGAGGGTCTGGGGGTCCACCCCAATGCTTTCAGCCATAGATATCTTATATACACTAGATAGCGCATCTCTTTTAGTAAAATTGAAGCCAATAATATTCCAGCGGTTACCCCCATTTGAATAGATGGCGGCCATGTTGGTCGTTCCCACTCGCTAATAAACGCTTAAAAACAACAATAACTTTCATCATTTGAATACTTTAAAAACGTATTTGGAATAGGGTTAACTTAATGTTTAAGTTCCCTGTTTAAGAAATAGAAAACATACAAATCTTCTCATTTCATGGGAACGACCTGAGACTGCAATCACAACTTCAATTTTTGAATTGCAGAATAATTAGATGCACTATCTAGTGTATATAAGATATATATGCTTTCAGCACTCTTAGGATCAATTTTTGATATATTTCATCATTCAAAGGTTTTATAATGGAAATACTAAAAGACTTTTAACTAAGTTATTCTTCCCTTTTTTGCTTATATTTTAGATATAAGGGACTCCCGTGGGGGCTGGGGGCACATGGGTAACTGGAGGGGGCAACATTGGGGACTGGGATGAGGGGGGGGGGGGTTATTGTAGCAAACGTATAGCATAAGTCGGAAAGCAATAAAAACTGAAGTGAACTGATCAGCTTCTTGAGGACATAAGAATCAATTACTTACGTGTATGCGGCAAAAAATAAATATAAAAACATTCGTCTTTTTTATAAAGGCTTTTATTTGTCATGTTTAGTACTAGGCGCAAAGAATACTAGGTATTAATGTATAAATTGTTGAGGGGATTGTAGATGGAAATTCCAATATATTTATAATACATTTCGGGAGCAAGATATAAGTGAAGCCAAGATGGCGGCCATTGACGTCCAATAGCTCTGAAGGTCGTAAACAGCTTTTATACCATTTTCCCCCAGCTACTTCCAGTTTTTTTTCTAACGGACCATATCGCTAAACAAGTTATCAGTTCATACAACCATAGTGTTATTCTTTAAATCGATGTCAAAATACGGAATTTCGGCACACTCCTTGCCACGATGGCGGAAATTGAAGGAGCTACACGACGTTAATAGATCTTTCCCCTTTTGAGTGAAATTTTGATCTAGACAAGTCTAGACAAAAATTTCACTACAGCTTGAAAGAGCATCACCAAATTAGTAATATTCCGAAGTTTCGTTGCGAAATGTTGTAAAATACGGATAATATAGCACTGCGAAGTTTGCTGTTTTTCAGTCTTTTTGTATTACAAATGGGAAATTGATACCGCTTTCTGAAAAAAGGTATCAATTTCCCGTGCGTATATATACAAAATGACTGAAAAACGGTAAACTTCGCATTGCTATATTATCTGCGTTTTACAACATTTCGCAACGAAACTTCGGAATATTACTAATTTTGTGATGCTCTTTCAAGCCGTGATAAATTTTTGTCTAGACTTGTCTAGATCAAAATTTTGGTCATTAGGTAATAGGTCCATTGCAAGGAGGAGTATTTAGAACCATAAAAAATATGCATTAGCAAAATAATAAAACAAAATAGTGTATTCACGGACTCGTATTCACGGCCTTGTATTCACTTGTTTTACTTCTTGTACACCTAATAAGTTCTTTGTAAGTTTGCATAGCGATGAAACATATGATACTTTAGTTTGTGGAAATACCACGTAAATTTATTACTGCAAAGCTTTCGATCCGTAAGTCCGGATCTTCATCAGTGCTAATAATATAATATCATAATATAGTTGTAACATATTAGCACTGATGAAGATCCGGGCTCACGGATCGAAAGCTTTGCAGTAATAAATTTACGTAGTGTTTCCACAAACTAAAGTATCATATTTTATACCTATTGCAAAGATCGTGAAGATATTAAAAATTTATATTATTTTTTCCTTTCAGATATTTTGTGTTAGCCAATCATTTCCAAGGTTGCCCCTTCAAATTGAGGATGCGTCCCGGCCTGAGTCTGAAGAGGTAAGGCATGAAAAATTAATTTTGTTACAAACCACCAGGTGATCGGACGGCGAGCAAAAGGACTGGGACTAGCAACAGAATAGAAATCCAGTTTCGTACCTTTAATCACTTGTCATGCCCTGATTCTTTTGTGAAACTGTTTGAAACTTTGGGTCTGTGTCTTGCACAGGGAAATGAATATCTGGGACAAATTTGAGATAGAAATCTAATATCGTTAATGAGATATTGAGTAATTTTAAACCAGAAATGGATTTCTATTTTACAACTAGTGCCAGGCCTTTTCCGAGTTCCAAGATCATCTGGCAAGTGTCGAAGTTTACTCTTACTCTACTACGTCACTTTGGCTGAGTTGACTATAGAGCCTCGCTTGGAAATCTTGACCTTTATCTATTGTCACATAAATTAAAAAATCCTAAGCTTTAACTATTGTCATGCACTTTCCGAACGGTGTATTTGCTTGCAAAGAATTCTTGACTGGTAAAAATAGCACAATAATTAAGTGAAATGCGACCATTGACATTGTACCTACTTTGACCGACATAAAATTTCGCAGTTTCAGGATTTCAATAATTATGAAAGACAACAATTAGGACTTAAAAAGTTCAAGAATAAAACAATTCACGTTAAAAAGTCTGTTTTTCATCGTTCCCAGTAAATAAAAGTGTAAATTGTACCCAACATGAACAATCTTTCTTTTTTTTCTTAATTGAATGTTGCATGAAAAATATAAATATACGTTCTTAACTAAAGATGGTTGCTTCAGCATCTTGAAATAATGTTGACCTATAGGTGCGCACAATTCGTGGTATCGTATCCAAGACGTGTTTCTGACTACCTCCCTACCTACCTACCATGTTGATTCAATCGTATCAATTTTTCATATTTATTATTTAGCCCGCCTCCTTGAAAAGAGAAATAAACAAACAATGGGCAAACTAGGAAACATTGTTGCGGAAACATTGTTTCCTACCCATGTTTCACCATGTTTCCCATAGTGGGCAAACACTAGGAAACATTAGTGAGAAACATAGGGAAATATCAAATGTTTCTGAAGTTGGTAGGAAACATTTTTGCTTCCCGGGAAGCAAATTTTGTTTCCGCAACAATGTTTCCACGGGTGGGCAAACATGGAAAAAATTAAAGGAAACATCGAGAATCACAAATGTTTCCGCAACAATGTTTCCTAGTTTGCCCAGGGCTTAAAGTGCATATGACATGAAATTTCTTATTTTCTTAAACGAAAGAACTCTTTAAGCTGTAGTGTAACTTATTTTTCAGTTTCTTGTTTTTATGGTTTGTTCCCGAGATATTTCAATTTGTTTGATATGTAAATGAGTTTGAATATGTCCGCTAATTTATGACGTCTGGTTATAAATCTATTAACTCTAAAAACTGTAGATATCTGTTCACGTTTTTCTACAGTGTTTCATCATATTTACCAGTGAGTGAAGTTTGAAATTATCATCTTGGATGATAGCAGTGATATTCAACCAAATTAAAGAGCTTGCAAACAAAGTGACGTCATAAATTAGCGGACATATTCACACTCATTTACATATCAAACAAATTCAAATATCTCGGGAACAAACCACAAAAACAAGAAACTGAAAAATAAGTTACACTACAGCTTAAAGAGTTAAAAAATTTAAAAAAATTCATGTCATATGCACTTTAAAGTAATGTAATGAATATGTGTTTATTAGGAATCAGGTTTGGCTACTGTTGGTCAAGATGTAAAGTTGGATCATCGATATATTGATTTGCGGGTAGGTGTATACCTTTTATGTGATCAAATATTAAATATCCACTGTCATATGACTAGATGTGTATGTCTTTATTTTTATGAAGCATTAACGACGTATTTACATTACAGACTACAACTAATCAAGCGCTATTTCGAGTCGAAGCTGGAGTTTGTCGATTCTTCCGCGATTACCTCACATCTAAAGGTTTTGTTGAAATTCACACACCAAAAATTATTTCAGGTAATTTGATTGAATCAGTGCATTCGTACAGGGTGCATAAAAAGGAAGTCCAACGCATGTTATCGTATTTAAGGGACGGACCATTAGAAAAGTGATGGGGGGGGGGGGGG
>CACRXK020012197.1:0-15412 GCA_902702795.2 Paramuricea clavata
CATATCGATGAGATTCGTATCTTGCTGTCTGATAACCCTTTTGACATTTTGGCCATTAATGAGACTAAAATCGACTCCTTAATTTTGGATGCAGAAATTCATATTGATAATTATACAATTGTTCGTTTTGATCGTAACAGATTTGGCGGTGGTGTGGCTCTATATATAAAAAATAATATACCATACACTGAGAGAAAAGATTTAGTCCCTGATAATTTAGAAATGACATGTGTGGAGATTACTAGGCAACATAGTAAGCCTCTTCTAATTGCTACCTGGTATCGACCACCTAATTCAGAGCTCGACATATTTTCCAACTTTGAATTGTTTCTTTTTAAGTGCGATATGGAAAATAAGAAATTAATCTTAGTTGGGGATCTAAACTGCGACGTTAACAAACTAGCTTCAGATTCACAAACTGCAAACTTTATGCTCTTTATATCAATTAACTCAAGTCATTAATGAACCTACGAGAATTACGGAGACAACATCCACACTGATAGACTTGATACTTACAAATAAACCTGAATATATTTCGACTGGTGGTGTTTTACACCTTGGTATATCCGATCATAGCTTAGTCTATGCTGTAAGAAAACTTGAATTACCTAAATCTAGACCAACTATAAAAGAAGTCCGCGATTTCAAACACTTTTCTGAATCGCAATTCCGCGCTGATTTACTGCAGGTACCCTGGGATACAATTTGCTACGATGATCCTAATACATGCTGGATTCTATGGAAATCAATTTTTACGAAATTTTAAATAAGCATGCACCTGTACGCCAAAGAAGAACTAAGGCTAACTCGGTCCCATGGATTACACCTGCTATTAAACAACTAATGAGGAATAGAGATTACCATAAAAAGAAAGGGATAAATATCACTGGGATAAATACAAATCCTTACGGAACAGAGTAAATAAGCAAATGCGTAAAAGCAAAATTGACTTTTATCACAAAGAGATAGGGGACTGTACATATTCAAATGATTTCAAAAAAATTTGGTCCCTTATAAATTCCCTTACTGGAAGGAATAACAAATCTTTCCAGTATTACAGAAATATCTGTGAATGACAACAGCATTACCGATTCTATATTAATCGCTGAAAAGTTTAATGAATATTTTGTTAACATTGGCCCTAGCCTAGCTTCTGAAACTAGTGAAGAGCCTGAAGCTGGCGAAGAGCCTCTTACTCAACACACTACGAATAGCTACAATAATTCCAATCCCACAACAGATACGATATTCCATTTCCATCGTATTAATGTAGAAAACGTTTTTCTGGCATTAATGAACCTTAAGATAAACAAATCTACTGGCCTTGATAAAATTCCAGCCAATGTTCTCAGACTCTCTGCAGATATTATTGCCCCGTCATTAACATATATATTTAATTTATCACTTGATACTGGTATTTATGTGAATGACTGGAAACGAGCGCGAGTAATTCCAATTTACAAATCTGAAGATCGACGGAAATGTGAAAATTATAGGCCAATTTCCATACTCCCCATTGTAAGTAAAGTTTTTGAGAGAGAGGTTTTTCGACAGCTTTATGGCTATCTTTCCAATAACTCATTACTTTCTAAATTCCAATCAGGGTTTAGACCTAAACACTCAACCCTGTCTGCGTTGATACAAATGTGTGATAATTTACTTAAAAACATGGATAGTGGTCAAATAAATTGTGTAGTCTTTCTTGATGTTAGAAAAGCCTTCGACTCCATAAATCATGAAATTCTGATTGATAAAATGCGTAATTTTTTCGGAGTAACAGGAAACCAACTAAGATGGTTCGAATCATACCTGAATAACAGGGTTCAACAATGTCTTATAAACGGACAACTATCGAGCCCAAAAAAGATAATATGCGGAGTTCCACAGGGGTCCATCCTTGGTCCTCTATTATTTTTATTATACATAAATGATATGCCTGACTCGTTAAGTCACTTAACTCCTTCACTCTATGCTGATGACACGGAAATTTATGCATCTTCTAATGACTGCGCCGACCTTGTCGACAAGGTAAATATTGATCTCGAAAACATACGCAAATGGATGATACACAATAAACTTCAAATCCACCCCAGTAAATCGAAACATATGTTCATTGGATCTCCCTATAACCTTAAGAATAAAGTATCTGGTAATCCTATTTTAATTAATAATAAGCTAGTACCCAGGATTAATAAATATTCATGCCTTGGCGTGACTATGGACGAAAGGTTGTCTTGGGATAAACATATTGATTCAATCTGTTCTAAAGTTGGTGCCGGTATTGGTGCAATGAGACGTGTTAAACCTTTTGTACCACTGTCGACAACCAAAATGCTATATAATGCTATTATACAGCCTTATTTCGATTATTGCAGCTCGTTGTGGGATAATTGTGGAATTGGGCTCAAAGATAAGTTGCAAAAATACCAAAATCGTGCTGCAAGAGTAATTACTGGGGCAACTTACGATATTCGGTCATCTGAGTTACTCAATAATCTAAATTGGAAACCTCTAGAAGAAAGACGAAATTATCTTAAATCTATTTTCGTCTATAAAATTCTGAATGGCCACACCGCACCCAATCTTAAAGAAGCATTTCATTTTAATAATGAAAGACATAATACTTACAATCTTAGAAATAGGGATACTGATTTAGCACCACCTATGCCGAAAAAAGAATTCGGCAAGAGGTGCTTCAGTTATAATGGTGCCTTGCATTGGAATAATCTTCCCCATGAGGCAAAAATTGCTGAATCCCTAAGCTCTTTCAAGTCGATATTGAAACAAAGAATGAGTTGAAATTTGCTTGTGTGTAATCGTGCAGCTAAAATCACTTGTATTTTTTTTATTTTGTTATATTTTGTATTTCCTGTATATAGTTAACTTCTTGTAAATAGGTAATTTCACGCCCCTCATGGAAACCAGCCTTCCAACGGCTGTTGAGGCTAGCGTGGTTTAAATAAAGTTTTGTATGTATGTATGTATATATGGCATGCAACGAAAACCGTACCCAACAATAACATATATTGATTGACGATTAGCTATCAATAATCGCGGCTACATATGGCTATGCATGGGTGGTTATCCACTGTCACTGATCTCAAAAATATGGCTCTTTGCCAGAAGTGAAGGACGCAAAGATTTAAAAGGTACGCGCTGCGTACATGTCATGTGCATGGGTAGCCTGCATTGTTTGCTAATCGCTATTGTCAAATTCTGAATTTACTGAAAGAAAGTATTAAGTAAATTGGACACAGTTGAAATATTTATACACACATTTAATCACGTGCAAAACACCAGATGTGACAAAAATACGTAAACGACTGTTACGTGCATTTTTCAATAAGCATAAACAGATCGTATTTTAATGTGTCAAAAATAATTTGCATACTGAACTGTACAATGCATACGAAAGAAAATACTTCACATGACGAAATACAGACAGTACGAAGAACACTTAACACAAGAAGAGTTTTGTTCAAGGACAGCATACATCAAAGGATCAGGTTTACAGCCTGCGTATACAATTTTCTTCTTCGCGCAAATAAAAAAAAAACACCGGGGAAATGAAAAAGCAATGATGTATACTATGGTTGTTTCAAAAATTTGACTTTTTCACAAAAATATTGTCCCAGACCACCTTAAGCATTCGAGTGAAGCCTCGACATTTGGTGGATATAAACAAGTGACGCGTCAAATAAACTGTCAAATAAGGAGGGAGAATGTAAAATTTCAACAATTTTAAGAAATATATTTTACTAAGACATCTGTTGCTTTGCATACCGAGACAGTGGCATCGTGAAATGAGAGAACTCAATAATGATTTGTAAACGACACCTCATTCAGGGGGAGGGGCACAATTACAACCGTTTAAAAAATATATAGTATATAGCGGCACTTGCACAGAACGCAAATCGTGGGCATTACCTTTCTAACCGACTTACTCGGCAACGACAAGATCTAGGACTAGAATATTATGTAAACTCGTTTTATAGTTTTCAACTTGCCAAGAACCCGTCAGAGAGAGAACAGACAGGAAGAACGAACAGTAATACCGGTATACTAGTCATTACTACCACAAGTGAAGTGCTGCCTTAAAGCTGGAAATAAACGTTTAAAGATGCGGTACAGTCCGTATGTAAACAAATTAAGGCTTTGTTTACATGTCAGTATCCAAAATATTTATATTTTCATGATTCTAGAGTTTAAATTATCAAGACACAACAATTAAGCTTTGCAAGACCATAAAATTAAATAAAAACCTAAATAAACTGTTTGTATAATAAAAAGAGGGCTCTTTTGTGCACATGCGCAGATCGGACTGTACCGCATCTTTAAATATTTGGGAATAAATTGCGATTTTCCAAATTCAAAACAACAGCAGTACCATTAGGGTTAGACATACCAAAAGAATTTCTGGCATAAGGATCAAATAAATAGAAAAAGGAATTCATATCATGCATTAAGGCCATCATAGGGGCCGATTACATGGAGAGTTTTCAGCCCGGGCTGAATTTCAGCCCTGTTAACCGAGCTTAAATAGCATCACGATTACATGGGCAATTTGAACCTGGGCTGACTTTTAGTCAGAGCTATATTTATCCCTTGTAGTAAACAAACCCGGGCTGAAATGTCATCCCGGGCTGAAATCATACGATATCACGAAAGGCAATATTCCGCTTGTTTGAGCATTTAAAACGCCGATTAGTCGACTATTTGACTTGTGTAAGACTGTGGTTGCATATAAAGGATTAAAGATGAGATGAAACGCAAAATAAAGCCATTTAAATGGTAATTTTTACGAGTACAAATTATTGTTAATGGACGATACTCAATGCGCTAGACCTAAAAATGATAGATTTAAAATGTCTATGTTAAGCCAACTCGAAAGCTACTATTGTCTAAACAAAGGAAGACTCTATCACAGACTTTCATTATTTGCTTGCCAAACCCGTAGGCTACTGCACCCAGTATCGTTTATTAATTATTGTCCAAACCACTATGTTTGACCTATTCATAACTATAACAATGAAACTATAGTTAAACATGGGCAGATATCCGAGTTAGCTTTATCTGCCTATATCATTCTTACTTGGATTGCGAGCTGTAAAGACTGATTTAAAAAAGTCATTTAAAAAGTTAATCGTTTCACGTTTATCATTTCTAACCGTCCACCAAAAATAATGCCAAGAGTTAGCAAACCACGATCACGAGTTCGTCAGCAGGATCAACGACCATCCAGTATTCAACCGTCCGTCGAAGTACCGAGCAATTTGGGCGAGTTATCAATTTTAGAGTTGAAGAACCTTTGCCGCGAACTCAACTTTTCCTGCGCTGGCGGCCGACGGGTACTTACAACGCGTCTACAAAACGAAAGAGAACGTCTAAACACGAATACGCCGCAATCCAACATTCAAACCGTTCCAGTAAACAACACGTTATCTAATTCCAACGCAAGGGAAAGCTTCAGCGCCGACCAACTGGCACAGATCACGCAGATTGTTTCGCAGTCGATTTCGTCTTTCTTCGAAAGCCAACACGCCACAACAACCGCGACTCGTGTAGATGAGCAGCCAACTATCCCGCCACCGCCAACGCCACTCGAAAGGCTAGAACAGCTTGGTCAATTTCCATTTTTAAGTTCCAGCGAGCTCCAGCAGCAGCCGACTTCATCCCATGGACCTGCAGCAAGCAGATGGGGGATTCACGCCAGAGATTCCAAACAAATACGTTCGTGACATCGAAAGTGGTGAGTTTTTTGAGCTTGCTAAATTATTGCCAAAAAATTTAAATAAGTTAAATGTTGGTTCCGATTCTTCTGACAACGTGGGTTTCACAATTTCCTCTACGGGAATCTCATTAACACCGCGCAAGCCTCAAGTGCTGACTAACATTGAAGAGTGGACAACCGCTTTCAACACGTATATGTTAATCATAGTACAAAAATTTCCAAATCGTGCATCAGAACTTTTACAGTACATGGAAACCATCCGTCATGCGGCAAAAACGCATGGCGGTTTAGGCTGGTGCATATATGATCATAAATTTCGCTATAAAGCCGCCGCGTGTCGAACATTGTCGTGGGCCAACATTGACATGCAGTTATGGTTGCGTATTTTCACCGCTAGCTCTACTCAGTTGCGGGAAGATTATTCCCTTTTTTCTAACGGACCCTCAAACAAAGCTGGGGCAGCGAGGGACGGAATTTGCCACAGCTACAACAGGGGTAGACCTTGCCCATTACGACCCAATTGCCCTTACACTCACCGATGTAACCGAATTGGCTGTGGGGGGAACCATCCTGGGTACCAATGTCCACAATCCCGTGGGGAAAACAATCACAACGACGACCACCCTTCACAATCCGCCCGTAGCTCCGCGAAGACCAACAGAAAATAGAACTGTTAGTTCAAAGTGTAGTATATATAATAGCAGTAATTCAATACCTTTAGATAATACTATAGTTACGCCAATTCGCGTTGACGCGCTTGAAGGTGCTCTTTGTGGGCATCCCAATTCATCATTCGTTTTGAAACTCTGTTCAGACTTGCGTTTCGGTGCTCGTCTCGGTTACGATGGTCCTCGCATGTCAAAATTTTCGAAAACCCTCAAGTCTGCCATTGACAATCCAACTATTGTTTCAACTAACTTAGCTAAGGAAGTTGCTCTTGGCCACACAGCTGGTCCTTTCACCAATCCGCCATTTGCTAATTTACAGGTTTCGCCAATTGGCATTGTACCTAAAAAGCATTCAGATAAATTTCGAACCATTTTTCACCTCTCGTTTCCAAAAACGGGAGAATCAATCAATTCCTTTATCGAGAAAGACGACTTTTCATTGCAGTACACAAAAATCGACGACGCAATTGCGGCTTTAATCCGATTAGGCAGAGGCACTTATCTAGCTAAAACTGACATAGAATCTGCTTTTCGTCAATTCCCTGTTCATCCTGACGACTGGGAGTTATTAGGCATATATTGGAACAAGTCCTATTATTTTGACAAAGTGTTGCCATTTGGTCTGCGTAGTGCGCCGTATGTTTTCAATCAACTTTCGGATGCACTTGAATGGATTTTACTCAACAAGTGTTTTATAAGCTATGTTGGGCACATTCTAGACGATTTTCTCATCATGGAACCACCGGCCCAAACTGGGCTACCTTCTCAAGCATGCCAAACTTATGGAACGCCATGTGTCCAAAAATTATTTAACGTTAATTATATCATATCATGACTAAAACTGTCATTATATATAAATAATTGATAAACGAACAGACATTATATCAAATCATGACTTATTCGTTTTTGTCATTATTTGATATAATGTTATCAACATTAAGCATTATATCATATCATGAACTTCCGAAAAGTCATGATATGATATCAAGACATTTCGACAAAATCATTATATCATATCATGACATTTCGACAAAATCATTATATGATATCATAAGCATTTGTGTAAGTCCTGATTTGATATAATGCTAATGCGTTACACTATGATATCAAATAATGACTTTTCAGTTGATTCATGATATGATATCATGTAAAGGAACTTTTTCATTATATCATATAATGAAACAGCGCCGAAAAGTCATTATTTGATATAATGCAATAGCGTAGTGCGCCATCTGTCCAAAAATTAAAACTGTCCAAAAATCAATTAACCTTATAATAACTCAAACGTCCGGTAACTTAAAACCTCCGGTATCCCAGTTGATTGGACCCCCGTAGATTCGGACTCCTGGTCCATATCCACTAGTAGATTTGGGCCGGCACTCATGGGCCAAAGGCTACAAACAAATCTCTTCGATTACAATCGATCTTCCTCCGTTTTGCGCTTTCAGCAGCTAAGAATCCTGCTTGTATTCGGTATTATGTATTATTATTTTTTTAATTTAAAAAGGCTGAATTATGGCGCGTCCACACCAAACCAATTCTCGCTGCCGGCGTAGAGCGCGACCAGCACAAGATTAAGTTCAAACGTTATAAACCAGGTCTGTATCACCTACATAGTGTTTCATATAAGTACTGAGGCATTAAGCTTTACCTTTGTGAATATTTATCAATATCTTATTTTACATAAAGGCCGCAGAAAATTATACTCAGAATAGCACAGGAGCTATAAAGTCTATAAACATCCGTGGTGGCAACCATAATATAAACAGAAAACAACCAGAGCAAACAACACTGCCCTCGATATTTAGTGGGGCAAGTCGTTCGCAAAGTTTGCCGGCTATTATTATTATTATTATTAGTTTTATTATATATGATTGCCACCACCGTTATTTATAGGAATACGGCTCATGGTACTAATCCATACTATTCTGAGTATAATTCTCTGCGGCCTTTATGTAAAATAAGATATCGATAAATATTCAAAAGTAAAACTTAATGCCTCAGTACTTATTTGAAACACTAAGTATGTATAGGTCATACAAACCTGGTTTATAACGTTTCAACTTAACCTTCTGCAGTTCTGCTAGTCGAGCTCTATTCCGGCCGCGAGAATTGGTCCGGGCCTCTGGGTGCATTATCTTTTAATGTCCCCCCCCCCCTCCAATAGATGAATTTTTCCGCAGGATGACCCCAAAGTCGTTTCTGAGGGGTTAAGCCTGTCGGCATCTTTTGATGTATGCGATTTTTCTGAGGCGTAAGGGGAAAATTTACAAATTTCTGAAGGGGGTTTGTGTCGGCATTTTGATCTTTTTTTCTTAGAGGTTAAAATCTTACTGACCTTATCCATAGAGGAGGGATGGATATTAAATGCAATGGCCCTCTGTCTGTTAATACGGACCAAACTGCTCCTTGCACAGCTCTAGTTATTGCTTCTTCCCAGCAACGTTCACCACTCGCCATAATTCAGCCTTTTTAAATTAAAAAAATCGAATACAAGCAGAAAGCGCAAGACGGAGGAAGATCGATTGTAATCGAAGAGATTTGTTTGTAGCCTTTGGCCCATGAGTGCCGGCCCAAATCTACTAGTGGATATGGACCAGGAGTCCGAATCTACGGGGGTCCAATCAACTGGGATACCGGAGGTTTTAAGTTACCGGACGTTTGAGTTATTATAAGGTTAATTGATTTTTGGACAGTTTTAATTTTTGGACAGATGGCGCACTACGCTATTGCATTATATCAAATAATGACTTTTCGGCGCTGTTTCATTATATGATATAATGAAAAAGTTCTTTTACATGATATCATATCATGAATCAACTGAAAAGTCATTATTTGATATCATAGTGTAACGCATTAGCATTATATCAAATCAGGACTTACACAAATGCTTATGATATCATATAATGATTTTGTCGAAATGTCATGATATGATATAATGATTTTGTCGAAATGTCTTGATATCATATCATGACTTTTCGGAAGTTCATGATATGATATAATGCTTAATGTTGATAACATTATATCAAATAATGACAAAAACGAATAAGTCATGATTTGATATAATGTCTGTTCGTTTATCAATTATTTATATATAATGACAGTTTTAGTCATGATATGATATAATTAACGTTAAATAATTTTTGGACACATGGCGTTCCATACAAACTAGCCTTTCTAGCATGTTGCTAACATTCCGCACGTTAGGTGTTTCTATTGCCGAGCATAAAACTGAAGGACCCAGTCTCATTATAGAATTTCTAGGCATTATCATTGACTCACAAAAGATGGAGGCTCGTCTTCCATCCGATAAATTGAACCGTCTATTTGTTGATTTAAATTCGTGGCACACAAAAAAGTCAGCTACACTCCAAGAGCTCCAATCACTAATTGGCACATTAAATTTTGCATGCAAAGTAATTGCCCCGGGTCGAGCTTTTCTGCAACGTATCATAAATCTAACACGGGGTGTCTCCAAACCACATCATCACATTCGCTTGACGAATGGTTTCCGCGAAGACGTAAAAATGTGGCAACTTTTTCTTAAAGACTGGAATGGGACAAGTTTATTTCTCAACTCTTTCTGGGAAAATTCTACAAACCTTTCTCTCTATACGGATGCCTCGGGGACCCTTGGTTTTGGGGGAATTTTTCGCAACCAGTGGTTTCAGGGTAAATGGTTGCCTCACCAAACACTTACCACAAAAAATATCAGCATTGATTGACAAGAGCTCTATGCTATTGTGGTAGCCTCCTACATATGGGCACCTTTATGGGCTCAAAAACGAATTGTGTTTTACTGCGATAACCAGGCAGTGGTTTCCATAATCAATTCCAAACGTTCAAAAAGCCCTCGTATTATGGACTTAGTGCGTCCTTTAACCTTACAAACACTGAAATATAACTTTTATTTCAAAGCCTTACATGTGCCTGGTCATTATAATGACATTGCTGATTCTATCTACCGTTTTCAGCAAACCAGATTTCGGCGGCTAGCACCGCATGCAGACCATCAACCTCAACCTCTACCAGAGGAACTTTCTCGTCTCTAGACGCTGACTTACGTCGTTATCAACTTGCTTCGTTAGCTAAAGGTACGATTAAAACTTATAGCAGTGGCGAAAAACAGTTCACGAATTTCTACTATCAATTCATTTACATAAGTATGTGCCTCTTCTGCCAACAACGGAAAACATTCTGATTTACTTTGCTGTTTTTCTCGCTAAGACGGTAAATCCAGACACCATCAAAGTCTATCTCGCAGCAGTACGCCATATGCATTTGGTTAACGGCTACGACCTTCAAATCACCAAATTTCAACGCCTACACTATATTTTGCGAGGTATAAAGCGAGTAAAAGGAGTGTCTACAAGAACACGCCTACCAATTACATTAGACCATTTGAAATTGTTTCACCGCATATTACACTCACGGACATCGCCAAAACATGATGAAACCATGATTTGGGCAGCGATTTCCATAGCATTTTTCGGGTTTTTGCGGATTGGTGAAATGACTTGCTCCGGTCCTTATAATTCTTCAACAAATCTTTGCCGATCAGATGTAAGTTTTCATAACAAAAAACGTGGGGATAACGAGGTTTTTCTGCAACTACGAATTAAAGCGTCAAAAACTGATCCGTTTCGAGCCTCAGCCACAATAACCATTGGCAGCAATTCTGGTATATATTGTCCAGTAAGGGCCCTTCAAACCTACCTTTCACGTGCGCCAACGGACTATGCGGGACCATTGTTTTGCTACTCAAACGGTGTTCCTTTATCACGTAGTCGATTTACTAAGGAACTACGAACACTTTTGGCCCAAGGTGGTCATCACCCTGCTCACTATGCAGGCCACAGCTTTAGAATCGGAGCGGCTACCACAGCTGCGTCCCAAGGTTTGCCTCATTGGCTTATTCAAACGCTAGGAAGATGGTCTTCCGATTGTTACCTCAGGTATATTCGCACGCCAATCAATGTCCTTACAGACTTTTCAAAACGATTGATTGCAGAGTGAAATAAACACTCGATCGTTGTTTGTCGGTCTATGGGGATCACACACACTATCGTTGTGTGATTGTGGAGGCAATTGCTCTAGTATGAGGTCGCAATTTTGCCATAGACCTCACGTTTTCTTTACGGAATTTGGCAACCTGGCATACAGCCAATTCCCATTTACAAAAATCACTCTATTTCTGCATATGAGTATATGTGCTGAGCCAGATCAGTGTTCTAAGAAATATTTCCCTGATCATTTTTTCCCAGGGCCCAGCTCAGAGTATATGTCTTGCAGGACAGGCTAGGATCCAGCTCTAAATGGAGTATATGTTCTAGCCGACTCAGGACCCAGCTCAAAATCCGTAAAAGTATATGTCTTGGGCAGATTAGGACCCAGCTGCAAATCAGTATATGTCCTAATCGACTTTCCCCAAGATCCAGCTTTTCAATACGAGTATATGCCCTGGGAACCGCTCAGCACCCAGCTCTTCGCAGATAAAAAATACAATATATAGAGCAGTTGTCCCACACTTCCATAACCCCACAAACCTTGTGTTCTTATGCGTGTCGTTATATTAAATATCTCAATATATATATATTTATTAAACGGTGAGGACATTAACCGTAATCTATTGCAGTAATTTGATAGCCGTATAATTTCTCGAATTAATGAATACGTGAAAACACAAGCTCTTCTGCACATGGGAATTTAGGATAACTTCTATTAGTGAATGAACAAATACACAACTCAAAGAAAAATGTTTAAATTAAGCATTATTTAAGGCTGTATAAGATATAAAATGGGCCAGCTTACTACAGAGCAACGAATATTTAAAAGGTTAACTTATAGCTGATGTTTTAAAAGCTCATAAACCTAGACCTTGGTACCGGATTTATTTCTTTATACAGGCAAGTTAACAAAACTTTTCGTTAATTTTTGTGCTTTTAGCTGGTGTGGGAAACTTCAACATTACTTGGTGTTGGATATGCTCGAACAAGTGAACGATTTAAAGTTTATGTTGTGGCAAGATACAAGCAACATGGCAATGTGATTGGACACTATGATCGATATGTAAAACGGCCAGCTTACATACTGGATACGTTTCAGGATAACTGCTATGGTAAGTATCGCCAAAATAATTTATTCATATAAATATTAAGAAATAAGAAGGTCTATTACACTGTAATACAGGTTGTAATAACCCATACATTCGTTGTATCAGATTCAAGATGAATTTGAGAGAACCAATTTATGGGCTGGTTTCAACTTTCCTTTTACAACTTTTTGAATTATCAAAAGCCCTTGGATTTCCTACTCTGTTACGACGTTAATGCTGTGTCGACGTTTCTTGAAGACAATATTGTCAATATTTGGACAGAATTTTTTTCAAAAAATAATCTTACCTGACAATCTTTTACATACAGTTGAAACCGTTCAAGTTTGAATCCAGCTATTTCTGAAATGTCTGAATCCAGCTATTTCTTCTTTTTCTCAGAAATTTGAGTTAAGGCACATTCTTACAGACCAATATTAGTTTAGAATTTTTTTCAGGTCCTATTTCATGCAGGCTATATAGCTTTTATTTGGCTGCCTTTTTAAAAATCCTACTAAAAACTCGTCCCAATTTCTAACCCCTAGGTATAGATGGTGGCCTCTCAGATTGGATGGGTCCAGGACCATGCATGCGCAGTTGTGGTGGTGGAGTTACATTCTTAACAAAATCTTGTACGAACCCAAAACCCTCGATGAATGGAAAAGATTGTGAAGGAGAGACCAAGGAACTTGTACAAGAATGGTGCAACACTCATGTGAGTTTAATATAATCCTGCAAACGTCGTGAAAGCGATGCTTGACCCTAAGTCTAATCTGTAATGTGCGATACTCGATCGTCTTGGTCCATTAAAGAATTAGGACGCATATTTGCAAATAAGTTTGAAGCACTTGTCATCATACGACTGGCTGTTGCTTAGTTTATCTCGACAAGTGGATGCCTTAATGAACGATTTAATGCTAATGCTGCAATTTATGCTACATTAAGGTTATTTATTAAAGAATCAGGACGTTCTAATTAAGATCTTGAAGATTATACAAAATGAGTAATTCAGCGATTTGGTCTAATTTGTCGTGTTGTGTGTGTTTTATTGTAATTCTCAAGTTTACGTGAGCCCCCAAATTCAATGATCTCTAAGCTCTTGGGGCAAAAGTAAAGATTTAAATCTGGTTTAAATACCCCCTCCCCAAAATAAAAAAAAAAGTTTCAAACTGCAGATGAGTTGCTAACTATACTTGTACTTAATCAACACTTCGTTCTTAGGGATTGATCATATGAGCCGGGATGAACCGTTTCGCGTTTTTCCTTGACCATGAAAGATAGTTGAAATGAACTTTACACTGTTCCTGGAATCAAATCACGCTAATTCAACTGACATTTCGAATGTTTATCAGAACCATTATAAGAGCTTCGTTTCACGAACGCCAGCCCGGCTCCATATGGACAGTCCCTTGGTATAGGAATGGGGAGGATATCATGCATATGATTTTGAATTTATGATGATACAAAATTCGCAACCACAAATGCTAAGTAATATAGGTCGGGCGTGAACTGTCTGTGCCAGTGTAGGTAACACGCTTCGTTGGTAGAGATGCAACTACCTGAAAAATATAAGGAGAATTTCGACGTTTCAAGCGAAAACTCTTCGTCCAGAGTCACTAATACGGCTGCCTGTCGACAGTTTAACACAATGGGCTTTGAAGATTGGGGCTGGATAGAAAAACGTTCATAAGTAAACAAGAAAAAAATTAAATATTCCTTTTAAACCGTGTATTTCTATATAGGTATGTTCAGGAGACTTGAGCCACCGTGATTTACAATGTGCAGCTCGTGGAGAAAGGGCTGATGCTCACAATTTCCAAGGAACAAGTAGGTTTTATTTTCTACTTAAGATAATGGCTAATCTTGAAATTGTTCGAGCAATCGATGTCCGTTCTGCCTAATTTATTTGTGAGTGCAAAATCTGACGCGGCAAACTCAACGGTTCAATTTTGTCCCAGGAATGACCAATTTGATTACTGTGATAAATTCTTGAAGCTCGTGCAAAACTTAGTTCGACTTCAACGCTCACAACAAGCTTTTGCGTTGTCTTTGGTTGTGTTGAGAATGACAGTGCTAATGATAACCTTGGGACAACGCATATTGATTCTTGTTGTTCTGCATAATCAATTTCTATATTTCAAACCCGCGTGGTTAAGTCGCCGCGTCGCGCACTCTCGCTCTCTGTTGTTCCAAATGTTGCATTGTCAGAATCTATGAGTCGTACATTGTTGAAGGGTTTGGGAAGCTGGAAATTTTGAGTGCAAATTCTTCTATATTCTCACCTAACTAAGGAATAGCTGCGAAAAATACAACTATAGCCCCTTTGCCAGGAATTGAACCTGAAAAAATGATCTTGAAAAGTAAAATCCTGAAACGCACATGTTACGTTCGTTTGTGTTTTGAAAGCCCTATTATTAATTTTATTATTATTATTATATATGCCCGATAATATAAACATGCACGTCAAGCAACCGATTTAAAATTTCTTGTTCGTTTTCAGGAGATTGTCAGCTGCACTGTCGTATTAGTGATACTCACTTTCTGCTCGTTGGTCATGTTGATGATGGTACCCATTGTGATTACGATAGCGGTGCATGTGTCAGCGGCACATGCTACGACATGCCGGACTACGTTGTTGGAACACAACCACCCATGACGTCACCCGTAACAACATCGGTAGTTATCGGAAATAGGACGACACAGCCCGGAGTTGCTACGACAAAAGCAGCTACGACAAAACCAGCGACGACAAAACCAACTTCTACGCAAAACTAACTTCTACGCAACCAGAAACTATCAGACCAACTTCTTCACCTACTCCCACAAGTAAGATTCATTTAATAAATTTTATTGTTTAGAAACTAAAGTAATATTACTGGCAGGGCGTGAGCAATCAGAGCATGGGCGGGGGGGGGGGGGGGG
>CACRXK020012198.1:0-15411 GCA_902702795.2 Paramuricea clavata
ATATATATATATATATATATATATATATATATATATATATATATATATATATATATATATATATATATATATATATATATAATAACTGCTTGCAGTTTGAGCGATCTGGAATAGTGTTGATGTCCCACATGCATTCGTGAGGCATCAAAGGTAACTGTAAATAGCAGTTACTTTCATCCATATATATATATATATATATATATATATATATATATATATATATATATATATATATATATATATATATATATATATATATATATATATCAGAAGCAAAGTCATAAAGTCTAGGACCTGCATATGAGTTTTGGTCCATTTCATTCAGGACAGATAATCTCAACTGTTTTAGGGCAAATTGACTATGGCGGTCGACATGGTAGCCCTGCTCGAACTCTAATCCGGGGTAAAACGTCCGAAACTGACCACACCCAAAAACGATGCTCTCGTCATAGTGCTATCTACCAAACCATAAAAGCTTTAGCTATTCTGAGGTGCTTATATGGTTTAGAGATGGTGCTTTTAGGGGTTGTCATTGGTATATGTGAAATGTGTAGCACTGATAGTTCACAAGAAAATGACCATACAATACTCATATCAAACGTCAATTGGCGACTAACAAATTCAGATAAACAGCAGTGGACCTACATTACCTTTTTTCCTAAATCTTTTTTATAGAAACATAATTGTTGCTTATTTAAGTATATTATCACTGCTTTGCTGTAAAATATTTAATACTTTGGGACCGAAATAATAATTTGAAATGTACCTACCTCCTGCAGATGGACGTGTTTGGCCAAATTCTCCAATTTACTCCGCTGTTTGTCGCCAATCTCGTTAAATTCCTTTCAAATATGTACGCAGCTCAGACATAATGGTATCAAGCACATTTTAAACAAGTTTTAAATATAGGTTTCAAGCAGAGGCCTAGCTGTTTAACCATCGACAAGGTAAAACCACAACTTTGACCAATTCGACGCCATTTTGTCATCCCATGTCGGTTGTAAACAATTCGGCCTTGTTATTCTTCCAACCGAGCCACTTTTATTCCACTAATAATAAATTGAACCCTTTGTTAAGGGTATCAAAATAAATATGTAAACAAAATAGAAAACATGCAGCATTTTATCACCCTATAAAATGGTGGTGCTTACGAGTCTTTCAAAACATTCCGTACAAATCTCTCGTGGCAAAGCAACAAGGCCGTGACAGGGGGGGGGGGGTAATTTTTTTCACGAAAGTAGAAGAAGGCTGCGTGAAATGGACTAAAAACTAAATACAATCATTCAAACGTTTGTTTTATTTCTTCTAGCGACAATATGAATATGTCATACTGTAAATTAAATGTTGATTGTTGGTCTTACAACACTGCTATTACTGCGTTCTTTTGCTTTGCTTTAATCTTCAAAGTCTTCACCCCCATGTTTATTTGGCACGCGAGATTTGTACGGAATGTTTTGAAAGATTCGCAATCAACAACATACAGGGCGATAAAATGTTGCATTTTTTCTATTTTGTTTACATATTTATTTTGATACCCTTAACAAAGGGTTCAATTTGTTAATTAGTAGAATGAAAATGGCTTGGATGGAAGAATAACAAGGCCGAATTGTTTACAACCGACGTGGGATGACAAAATGGCGCAGAACTGGGCAAAGTTGTGGTTTTACCTTGTCGATAGTTAAACAGCTAGGATCTGCTTGAAATCTATCTAAAACTTGTTTAAAATGAGCTTGGTACCATTATGTCTGAGCTGCCGTACATATTTGGAAGGATTTCAACGAGATTGGCGACAAACAGCGGAGTAAATTGGAGAATTTGGCCAAACACGTCCATTTACAGGAGGTAGGTACATTTCAAATTATCATTTTGGTCAGAAAGTACTAACTATTTTACAGCAAAGCAGTGACAACATACTTAAATAACTACCAATAAATTATGTTTCTATAATAGGTAATGTAAGTCCACTGCTGTTTATCTGAATTTGTAAGTCACAAATTGACGTTTGACTATGAGTATTGCATTGTCATTTTCTTGTGAAATATCAGTGCTAGGCCTTTCACACTTACCAATGACTACCCCTAAAAGCACCATCTCTGAACCACATAAGACCGTTAGAATAGCCAAAGCTTTTCTGGTTTGGTAGATAGCACTATAGTGAGAGTGTCGTTTTTGGGTGTGGTCAGTTTCGGACGTTTCGCACAGGATTGGGTTCGGGCACCGTTACCATGTCGACCGTCATGGTCAACTTGCCTTAAAACAGTTGAGATTAAATCTGTCCTAAATGAAATGCATAAAAACTCATATACAGTTCCTAGACTAATACTCATAGTACAAAGATAACATTTAGAGTTTGGGGCGACCATGCTTTTATATAAATCCGTATATACTTTAGAAAATAAAAATCCCCTTGTATTGATCCCCGAGCCAACGGCGCAAAGCGCCGTTCTGGTGTAAGCCCGGGGCGAGGGTATTAATTCCGCCCGGCTATTTACACCCGGGGAAAGAAACACACTAGCGAAGTCTAAAGTTTATCAAATATCGCGGGCGCGGTTCATGGGTGTTTGGGTGGTCATCTCACTGATCTCAAAATATGGCTGTTTGCCAGGAGTGAAGAAGGGGAAAATATAAAAATTACATGTAAGAAAGCTTGGAAAATCATTTCACAAAACAAATTATCATTATTTTTTTCAATTTTTATACATAAACATTTATAAGAATTGATTTAGTATGATAAATCCTATAGTATAGCCTATAGGGCAAGATTGTTTCAATTGTTTATGTATAACTTTGTATTAATATTATAGACTTTGTCATTGTTGTTCAAGTCTTTCCTATGGACTGTATGCGAAAGTTTCATAGTTAAATTAACTTTTGTAGAAGATCATGATAAAAAGAAAAGTAAATTATTATCATTAGCGTCTTGTAGGAATTAAATTTATTGTATTTCAAAGTGCGAGTAATAAGTTGAGCTCAAGTTATCGGCAAAAAGCCGTAAATTTCAATTTACATTTAAAACCGTTTTACGTAGAGTTTCGTTTTCAATTCTACAAATAAAATAAACCACATAGAAATCAAAATAATGTACCTACTTTATATATTTTAGAAATAGATAGTTCTGTACTAAAAAGTGTTCAAGATTCATCTATTGTTTGCAGGTTTTTACAAAGCAATTAAAAAAAGTTATCGTGTTGCCATGACTAACATGACGTGCAACGCAAGCCTGCGTTCAATGTTTGTGTAATTACGAATACTTCATGATTGTTGAAACAATGTTTGGAGAATATAAGCGAGGGGTTGTTGAATGTATGTATTTCTAGTATTATTATAAAAACATCGATCACGGTAAAGCCAATGGCAATGTCACAATTCAAGCAGTTTATCAAATTTATATTTATTATGCGGTGTCTATTATTGATTATTCACGGTTGCTTATAAATATAAATATAACTGATATCAGAGAAACAGGCCGAGTCTCAGTGGCCGAGATGTATACCGTATAATTAATACGTAGACACAGTAGTTGTTATTCCTTTGAGTAGCTGGCTGTTGTGGTATTATTTTACCGTGGATTTGATAACAGAGGTATAATACTTCGACATATTTCTTGATCGTTGAATTTCAGTGAAGCCAATGCAGGAAATTACAGACCACGCAGTCTTTAGTATTGTTACAAAGTTTACAATTGGCGATATTTCGGAAATCATAAGATTTCTAGTCGTTATTAAATAATTTCTTTGGTTTGAGTATCTGGATAAACTGGTCAATCTGGAAATATATTATCTTGTATGTAATACCGCTACGTGTGACTTGTGTCCGTACGGCGTAGTATATATTGCATTGAAGTGTAAAAACTGTAGACCACCGTCTTAATATTAAACGCCTTGAAGTTGTTTATCCTCCTTTATTTGCATGGTCGGCAGATCAAGCGAGGAAATTCATCGTAACAAGAAGGTTTGCAACGGTAGATTGTTTCGGACATATCAAGGAATTGAAAATTGGCTTTGTGGTACAAGTTTTTGGCTTCGCAAACACTTCGATAAACCGGTCGACATGTATTGAATGCCACAATACAGGATTTGTATATCTTTTAGGAGTTTCTTTCACATTAGCGTTTGAGGTTACAGTATCTTTTTGGCAACGATAAAATTGTGCTAATAGGCGTGCCTTTGCTTTTGTGTATTTTTACATTTGACAACATCGGCCATAATTCCCTTGCCACTCCTCCTCGAGTATTTTTAAAACGCTAATTGAAAACACCCCAGATTTTGGGTGACACGTGACCAGCCCCAACCAGGATTTTTCCGCAGCGGGAAGGCGTGCAAAGGTAAGAGCCTGGGTATGAGGTTGGCTGTGTAACAATACAAGCTGGGCCGCTTTTACGCTTTCCGAAATTCATCCAATATCTCATGAGCATGGATGAATCTATTCTGCAGGAAAAAAAAATGTAAATGTTTTGTCAAATAACTACAGCCAACAAACTGGTACCTTGTACGTTTATTAAATCATTGTTGAAATGTCTGACCAGAGAAAGAATAAGTGTGCTACCCCCACGAATGTCGTTAATAGCTTCAAATCAAATATAGGAAAGCACAACGAAGAGCTGTTTGGCTCCGGAACATGTGGTCAATCAAGAAGATATGAAACGTAACGTTGATGAAATTTTAACGAACTCGTAGAGGATGTATGACTATATACATTTAATCCTTCTATAACAGCGGAGGAAATCACTTCAGTAATTAATTCTGTTCGAAAAATCATCCGGTATAGATGGAATAACATATAAGCATATTAAATATGGTGATAAAATTATCGTAGAAATGCTACTGAAAATGTTTAGTTATGTTATCGAGCTTGAATAGATGCCAAAGTTCTTTGAAATGGCGATTAAGATTCTTATCCCCAAAGGAAATAAAACATCACAAACATTTGACGATCACAGAGGTATCAGCTTGTTGCCTTGCATCAATAAAATACTGCAGAGAATTGTATTATTACGACTGCACGCAGAAGGAAGAAAAGTACTCTCACCGACATTTTTAGGGTAGTTACCAAAGAGAACAGGACACTCTAACAACGTGTTTCGTCATCGATGAAGTAGTAATCATTTCGCGAAAAAAAAATTACGTGGCGTAAATGGATATTACAAAGGCGTTTGATACCATGTGGTAGATGCAATGTTGTATAAGCTGCACTTCAACAAAGGAATTGCCGGAAAAGCATGGAGGCTTATTATAAATTGGTATATATAGACACGAAAGAGTTTGTGTTTAGCGGAGGAAAAGCATCACGCACATACAATTATCATCAGGGAATACGTGAAGGGGGAGTGCTATCACCTTGGCTCTTCAAGGTCTTTATTAACGACCTAATTGTGGAGCTAAAAAAACACCAAAGCAGGAATTTTCCTAGGTTCAATATATTTTGGCTCACCCATATTCGCAATGCTATTGCGGCTGAAATCCGGGTTAGACAGGATGCTAAAGACTGCATGGGAATATAGCCATATATAGAGATCCAATTTTAGTGTTACGAAAACGGTTATATTAATATTTTGAGAGAGCCAGCAAGAACATGATGCAAAAAATAAGTCGAGATCTTGAAAACTGGGTTCTCAGATTTTATCTGAAAAGGTCGCGTGGTCAAATCTCGGAAAACTTTGACTTGCAAATAGAACCATTTGAAATTTCAGTTTCCAATTACTTTAGTATACTGTATACATGCATGCATATACCAGTACATCACGATTCTTTATGTCAGAAAGAGAACTTGTAGTAACTATAGCATAGTATACCTGAAGCACTGCAAGTCTGCAACAGCTGCATTTCCACCAACCGTATGAAGTTTAAAGTTACAGATACATGCACTATGTGCACTTGCAGTGAAATGTTCTCAATATGAAAATATGCAAAAATGGAAGAGTGCCAAAGAATAAAATGGATTATATTTACGGTAGAGGAAAATATGCTGAGTGTACCATTTCATGTCTCAGATGTAACATTGAGCGAGTTTTTATAAGATCAATAGAGCAAAATTTAAACACGATCATTCCTTTAAGCCATATTAAAAAACAACAAAATGTACACTTTTTTCACGAAACATCACGGTATTTTTTATCTTGAGTTTACCAATTTTTAAAAAATCTCTTCTTAGTTACTTCCTTGCTAATCCCTGAGCCAACGGGGCGGAACGCCGTTCAGGTGAAAGCCTGGGGCGAGGTAACTAATTACGCAGGGATATTTACACCCTGCGAAATGAAAACATAGCTAGCGAATTAAGTCTAAAGTTCATCAATAATCGCGGGCGCGTGGTTATGATCCAAGGTTGGACCTCCTCACTTGATCTCAAAAGCATGGCGAATTTAAGGAGTAAAAGGAGTAGGATTGAAAGAGTAAGACTTTGCCAATTCTTAAAACCAGATTAGAGACATATTTTTTTTAAGCAACATTATGACTAAGTTATTATTTTAACGAGAGTATTATTACTAATTTCAAAGTACTTTATATAATTCGAATATTTACCTGCAGTTAAAGATTTATACACAAGCCTGAATCGTCGACCGAACTTTGTCTCGGCGTTTTTCAAATTGAAGACGACTCGAGCGGAATGACCTTTCGACGTAACCGACACATATGGCTTTTCCTCCCACGAGTACGATGCGATGACTCCATTGTCAAATTGGTCATCAAAAACTTCTACAGAATCACTGGGAGATAAAAATAATTCTGAAAATCTTAAATGGATCACTTTGTCACGCTCCTTGGATCTGAAGTAAATCTCGCATTTACCGTTGCGAGGAAGATTGTCAGGAAAACCAAGGGATGAGAAGTCGCTCTCGTATTCCTCAGATATTTTGTAGAGTGGACAGTGGTCTGCAATAGTAAAAATATTTATTGTTTATTCAATCGATGTTCCTTGCAAAATATTGGCTGTATGGCTGTTGATACTCTACGTGAAAATCGTAGTCCAAAGACGATCGAAAGAACTGAATGAATTGCGTCGTTTATAAATCACACATATACTGAACGAGTAAAATTATATTAGGTATAATTTTCATAGTCTAAGATGTTGTGCTGCTAAGAGCGAATCTTTACCTGGCAACATTTTCTAAAATTAGTAAGTGTTGTTTATCTTAGAAGTAATTTGTTCGGTTATAGCTATTGTTTTACGCCATAGACATGGTGAGATCCCCAATTCAATGGAAACTTTGGCCATGATTTACGCGCTGGAGAACGTACGTTCAGGAGATAGTAGAAACCTTACAACGATTTTAGGACGCCAACGCGACGACGACGGCCAAAACAAACTCCTTCAAATAAATGGTAATAATGATTATTTGTGGTATGTTATCAATCGTGTGGATATAATACAGTCTTAGAAGTTGAAGACATGGGTTTTATGTTTGGGAAGTATTCGAAATGCAGCCGTTGTATCAAGACGAGAAACTCTGTTAACCGGCGTTGTAAACAAAGCGAGGACAATTACTAAATTGTTCCTTTTTTGTAATTTATTGCTCTGTCAATTCTTCTCAACGATTTACTGTATTGGTAGCCATTGCCGACGCGTTTCCGTCCTAAATCTTAAGGTCTCTAATAACTGGCGAACACCTGGAAGTTAACGGCAGGAAAACTCATAAATCCAGTAGTTGCCAATTTATTTATTCGCATTAGTACAAATTTGGCATGTCAAATGAGCTTTTCGCGTTTTCTGATTGGCAACTAGCAGAGCACTGAATAATCCAGCAAATTTGATTTCAATATCAATAAATATATATTCAGTAATATCCACCTCACTTAACCGAATAGAATTTCAGAAACTTTTTCAGTAAAGCCAAAATTGATATTCACGGTTCTTCATATCCAAATTTCTGAGCGGATATTCACCCCCCCTTTTAAACGAAAAACGCCATTGAAAACTTCACAAAATAATATTTTCAACGTCGGGGCAAAACGGTAGAGGAATTTTCTTTTGCTCAGGAGATCAATATCTCAAAGTTATGCTGAGTTAGTAGCCAATTAAATAGCACGATAAGCACAGTCGATCTTCCGAGCCTATGGTAGCCTAACATTAATAATAATAGTAATAATAACAGAATATTAAAGTGTACTAACAGGCACTGTACGACTTGAACATAATACCAAATGAGACATTTGTTTCATAGTTTATCTCAAACCGATTGCCTCTCTCCAGGGAATCAAAGTTTCTCAAGCTATTTGGAATTTTTGAATCCAATGTCCAATTTGTTATTGCGTTTCCCGAAGAGCCTTTTAGTTCAATAAACACGAAAATTCCTGGAGTAATGATGGTTGAATTAAACCATAGTCGTAGCCATCTATCTTGTTGCGATCTAATGACGAGCAGACATGACCCTTTTGCAGAATAAATATCTCGTTCGTCACCTAGTTTTTCATAATATTCTTTCACACACGTGTCTACAAATAAAAATATGTCAAAACTTTGCATATTAGTATTGGAATGTTTTGAATCGGTGTGATAAGTTGAAAATGATGTGGATGATAGTATCGTATTGTGAAAAAAGTTCTTTTTTTCCCACATTATACTGCCTCACGTGCCCATGTTACGAGTGGTCTAGTTTAGAGAAACGTATATCATGGAACAAATGCAACTATGGTTTGGGAATGATCTACACGAGCGAATAACTCTGATGTACAAAATTCAAATGCACAGTAATTGCATTGTTTTATTATTCGGCAGGTGCTTCTGTAAACAAATAATGTGATTAACTGTCCAAAGTTCAGGTGGTTTGGTCAAACCCATACAAGGTGTCCCCAAAAAAGTGACACTATGGAAATTATCCCCTAACAAACGGCGAGTACCGCAGTTCTGGGTGAAAACCAGGGGCGAGGGTACTAATTCTACCCGGATATTTACAACAGGGAAAGAAACGCACTCTCGCACTAGCGAAGTCTAAAGTTCATCAAATATCTCGAGCGCATGGTTCATGTGTGTATGGGTGGTCATCTTACTGATCTTAAAATATGACTGTCGGTTTGCCAAGAGTTAACAAGCTATATAGGGAAAGTATAAAAAAAATAATGTAAGAAACCTTGGAAAATCATTTCCCATAACAAATTGTAAAACTTTTTTTCCAGTTTTTGAACGTAAACATTTATAAGAATTGATTTAGTATGATAAATCCTAAAGTATAGCCTATATAGGCCAAGTTTGATTCAATTGTTTAATACATGTACGACTTTGTATTATTATAAACTTTGTTCTTGTTGTTTAAGTCTTTCCTATGCATTGTGTGCGAAAGTTTTTTAGTTAAATTAACTTTAAGTAGAACTTCATGATAAAAAGGCAAGCAAATTATTCTCAATAACGTCCTATATGTATGCATGTATGTATGTACGTATTAAATTTATTTCATTTCAAAGTGCGAGTAATGCATGAGTTGAAGCTCAAGTTGAAGAGTTTAATATCGACAAAAAGCGGTGAATTTCAATTCACATTTAAAAACGATTTAGGTATACTTTCTTTTTTAGTTTTACATTAAAATAAAGCTAATAGAAACCAAAATAATATACCTACTTTAAATATTTTAGAAATTGATATTTCTGTATGTATTTAAAAGTGTCCAAGTTTCATCTATATATTGCAGATTTGTACAAAAATTAAAAGAACAATTATCGTGTTGCCAAGACAAACATGCATGACAAGAGCACTGAGCAACGCGAACCTGCGTTGAGTTTTGGCGTAATTACGAATACTTCATATTGGAACAATGTTTGGAGAATATAGGTGAGGGGGTTTTGCATGCATGTATTTCTTGTCCTGTTGTTGTAAAGCGCAGGATCTCATGCCAATGGTAAATAAAAATGCAATTCAATTGTATTTGCGCACTCTTAATTGTGTTCAACATAGTGCTCGGGCATTCAAATTAGGTATTTCCCAATCGAGCAGCGGACTGAGTTCAGTCGGTTGTTTGTTGGGACAAAAAAAACAACAATATGCCGAAAATGAAAAAAAAACACTGAGAACACACGACCTACAATGCATGCTGAACTATTTGCTTCATTGGAGATTACAAATCCCGCTCGAGTCAGCAGCTGAAACGTTTTTCTCTTGCCCACTTAGTCACATGTATTCTGTGAAGGCGACGGGTGAACAATTTAGAAGTTTTTGAGGCGGATCGTAAAAATTCTTGTCTAGAATTCTTGGAGAAATAACTTGTAGAACAATTTAATAAACAGTCTTAGTTGTAATATTTTTGGCTTAAAATAATAAAAAGTATTTTCACGAGATACTGTGTCGTGCTGCTATGTGTTGCTATGTCATTAGGTGATAAGTAGACAGAGGTTGAAGTAATTAAGGGGATTAAGGCAATACGAATTTACATTAATTAATAGGATCTTAATGGATATAAACTGATATTATTACAAGATATTGTATAATATCCTAAGATACTGTTTGATATCCTAAGATATTGTATGATATCCTAAGATATTGTATGATATCCTAAGATTTTGTTTGATATCCTAAGATACCTTACGATATCCTAAGACACTGATATCCTAAGATACTGTATGATATCCTAAGATATTGATATCCTAAGTTATTCATATGCTAAGCTATTGATATCCTTAGATACTGTATGATATCCTAAGATACTGCTACTTCAATAAGCTCGGAGTGTTTCTAAATAGCTCGAAGCTGAGCTCGACTGGCTCAGAGCCAACACGAAAAATTGCTACTAGCTCTGCAAATGTCAGATTATATTAGGTTGGTGATTTCAGTAGCCAACAGCTGGGCACGGTCGGGAAACAGAACAATGAAAACCCATTGCGAATATACTGTAATATCTATGATCACAAGACAAAGTTGCTTTAGAATCATTGTTGAAATTCTGTCTGAATGCTAATAATTCCTCTGAATGTATTTTTACGAATTTTCTTATTCTTTCGATTAATGAGCAGCGAGTTTATGTCAACCCTAAACATGGACGTGCATGGCGATAAAACAAGAACAGATCAAAACAAGACAAACACAAGGCAAGAACAGATCGGTAGCATTTATGAACTATATTTATGTTAAATATTGTGCGTGCATCAATGTATATGATAAATGAATAAATATTTTGAAACAATGTCCAACGAGTGTTTTTTGCTAGGGAAAGCCGAAGCGATTGTGTTGGGTTTGGGTCGAATTGACGTAGAAACATGCATGCGAAATGACGTCACTACTTCAACGTCGATCAATTTGCTTTTCCACCTGCTCTTAAACATCGATACGACGTCCAAATTGCAACATGGATACGAAGTAGATTTCCAGACGTTTTATAACGACGTCTATTCATAGACGTTGAAACGCGACGTCGATTCACCGACGTCAAAACGACGTCGATTCATAGACGTTGGAATGACGGCGATTTCTAGATTTTGAAACGACGTCCATTTCTAGATGTTGAAACGACGTCGATTTCCAGACGTTGAAAGGCGTCGATTTCTCATCGTCGATTCGGTTTGCGTTTTCAACCTTTTTTCGACGTCGATTCGACGAAATCCTCTGACGTCGTTTCGACATTGTTTCTACGTCGTTTTGCCGGCTGGGATGCGGACGCCTGGTAAATCTATAAATATTGACTATTCGCCTAACATGCCGGTAATAATATCAAATTATATCCTTGTTGATATAGCTCAATGTCAACACGGAAACGTCGGAAAATTATTTCTTTATATTTATTTGTGCTATGTTATAAAACAAATATAAAACATTTTTCCGTATTGATATATAGTTATATCAACACTCGTGGAAATTGGGAAAACTCGAAATTGTGTGAAAACACTCCACCCTTCTGGCGTCGTTTTTCCACACAATTTCTCGTTTTCCTTATTTCCATCGTGTTGATAAACTGTATATCAACACGGTTCAAGACCCAGCCGTGACAGACAATATCTTTCTGCTTAGCTTTCGCTTGGGTATGGAAATTATGAAATACACACTCGAAAACTTTTTATATATATATATATATATATATATATATATATATATATATATATATATATATATATATAATTTTGAAAAATAATGGGTGTAACGTGTGTAACGTGTCATATCTCTATATGTTTTAGTACGATTATTGTGTAATGTGTGGTGTAACCTGTTCAGTCAGTACGTAGGAATAGATTCATATTTTGCGCATGTGCCACCAGATTTGCTTGACCTCATCTCATGTAATCCCAAAATCATAGGAGATGAAGTTTGGCAATAAATTCTCAGAGGCGCCGGAGAATCGATAATAGCGGGGGCAGATATTCATATATTCGCGTTCACAGACTGTAAAACAATCGATTTCAAAAGAAATTAATTGGGCAGAACACGAATATATGAATATCTGCCCCCCCCCCCCCCCCCCCAATTATCGATATTCTGGCGCCTCTGTAAATTCTAATGCAAGTTTACGATTGGTAAGCCCGTATATCAACATAAATAAAAAGCTCGAATTGGGTTTAAAATCTAGTAAGTATTTCAATCTTACGTAACAATTCAAAGACGTAGCAAAATCATTGAAATTTTTCCAAAAATTGTATATATGTAAGTAAGTCAGTGCATGCGTTGTCTGTTATAAAATTCCTGAACTTAAAGGAAATATTCTGCTTGAAAGAAAAAAATATACACATGATTGTCAGCCATGGGAAAAAAATTGTCTCAAATATTAATCAATTAATCGTCATTTTTGAACAAAAAATAACTATAGTTCCCAAGATCCCTATATTTTTTTTACATGAAGTACTTAGTTATAGAAACCGCTGAGAAAAATATCACATACACAGCTAAAAACGATCAGGTTGTTGCTATATTGATGAAAACAGCAATATTGTTACACCCGATGCAGGCTCAAATATTGTTGACGATTGTGAATAATGTGGGCCGCACAATATTCGGTTCAATCATATTAAACAGCAGGCACATATTTTTACGCGTGTAGCAAAACGTTCAGATCACTAAGTAAGAAATCCAAATCAGCGTCTTCCCTGGAGCAATAAGTTGTATCACCATGACGAATTACATTTCATTCAATAGTACAAATAGAGACAATCAGGAGCAAGAATTATTAAGACAAGCGAATAAATGACCCCTCACCCCCAATTCAATGTTGTGTGTACGATCGCGACGGAAAAAAGAAAATTTAACCCAATTTTTCCAACATTGATCATGAGGGCACGGTGACTCGGACATACTTTTAAATTACTAAAAACGAGAAAAGTCTCATTATTTTTGCACGCGATTGAATCAGGAGCAAAAAATATAGAGAGAACCGCATAAATGCACCTCTCACCCCAATTGAATGTTGTGTGAATGACAGAATAGAGAAGATTCAACCCACTTTTAATTTCCCAACATTAATTATGGGGGCAGAGAGGGGGAAGCCGACGTTCTTTAAAATAGCCAAACCAAAAACGGTTTTGCACGCGATTTTAGGTGAGCAAGAGAAAAAGTTTCAGCTGCTGACTCGAGCGGGTCTTCTAATCTGCAATGAAAAACACAAACTTCAACATATATTGTAGTTCGTGGTTCTCAGTGTTTTGATGTAGTTCCATCAACGAATCAATAAACGTAGAATTTGGATCTTTTTCTAGTTGTTGTAAATGTTCGAGTACATCTCGGTCAACTCTCTGTTTTAGTACCCTCATTGCATCTTGGAAGTAATCCTTATTAATTTTGTAAAGAATTTAAAGAAATAAATTTTAAACTGAAATCTTGTTTAAATAATATGCTGAGATTAAATGCTTGGAACATTTTAAAGCGACGCTAAAGTCTTTGTGTCTTAATTCAAGGCAGTGAACGGTCCACTCTTGTGGCCCCCTTGCATAGTAATTGCCTGCATGCACAATAATGCTGCCGCCTTGCACAGTAATTACCTGCATGTATAATTCATTATGCGGTCCCCTTCGCCTCCCCCCCCCCCACACCCCACGGCCAACTTGCATAGTAATTACTTGCATATATCTACCTCCTCCGCAGGCGCTTGGGAAGCATTTCGGGCAGGTTCGATGGAGAATGTTTTATAAAGTGTTTATACAATGCAAATACAACATCAACAATATTATATCTACTTTCTACAAATTTTGCTATTAACTCCAATCCTTTCAAAAGTAGCCGAAGAGTTTGTAATTAGAATCCACCTAAAGCCTGCAGTTCGTGAAGTTCTGGACGAGAATCAATTTGGTGTCATTTCTGACTCGTCGACCAGTCATGCCCTGATCAAAATGCTACGTAGATGGACAGAGGCAACGGACGGAAACGGATCAACAGTACGTTCGGGTCATCTTATTTGACTAAAAAAGGCATTTGATTATATCGATCACACCATTTTAGTATCAAAACTGAAACTTCTACGTATACCCGCCTCCACTCTTAATTGGATAACCGATTTTCTCAAGGACAGAAAACAACGAGTTAAAATTGCAAATGATTGTTTATCCGGTTGGGGCAATGTGCCGACCGGAGTACCACAGGGCACCAAACTCGTCCCATGGTTATTTGCCATAATGATCAATGACCTTAGACCACCACAAGTAGATCAAGCCAAGTTTGTGGACGATTTAACCATCTCAGAAATAGTACCAGAAAATAACTCAAGCAGAATCCAAGAATTCGTTACTAGTATTCAATCGTGGTCTGATACTAATCTTTTCTCCTTAAGGTTACAGGACACCCTTTTTGGCGTTTTGCGGAAAACTGCTACTGCGCGCTCAATATCAGTCCGATTTTAATCACATTTTCACCAAATGTTCGCCAGTGCATGCAAAATATGGTAAAGTTGTAAAATTAACAAACAATAAAATAATGTAAGAAATGTTCAGGAAAACCGTAAATCGCGGTACCGTTACGTTTTTGAATTGTGCTCCTGCTGGTTGTAAGTTATATTTATGAAAATATAATTTTTATACGGTAAAATAGTTGTTCTAAAAAATTGTGTTCGGAAATTTTTGTTTATTTCGTCATTCCGCTGATATGGCCATTTCTTTGACGACTGCAATATATTTCTGAATTGTTTGAGTGAATTTCTCTGTATTATTAAAATATACAAAATTTAAAAAAAGCCGAACACAATTTTGAAACTGAAGTCTTTAGCTATGTCCTGTGAAAATTTGAGAAAAATTGGTTTAAACCCGCAGGAGCACAACTCGTTTGAAAATCAGTAATTACCGTAAAATTTTTCGGGAGAAAATTGAATTTGAATATTACATTTTCAATCTGCTGTGTTGATGTAATGTACTCAGGTGAATAAGATGTTTGCGCGATGTTACTCTGAGTGTATATCCACACCGGGCAGGCTTGAAAAATATGCCTGGCCACGGCGGGATTCGAACCTACGACCTTTGGAATACTAGCCCAATGCTCTTCCAACTGAGCTACGCGGTCAGGACGGTTCGAGGTTCGAGTAAG
>CACRXK020012199.1:0-15408 GCA_902702795.2 Paramuricea clavata
GCTTATTACTGTAAGAACATGGATCAACAAATTAGTGAAGCCCTGAATGTCAGAATTTAGCTATTTATGACAGGCTTGACAGCACTATTTCCTATTGAAGAATTACAATATTTATCTGTCTATAAGATTACAACGTCCAAATATTTGAGCTATATGGGGCTTGAAGTTGAACTGTTTCATCCACACTTGGTTATAATATTTATAAACCGATCTGCCGATATCAAAAACCCGGCCTTAACGCGCTCTAAGCTATGCATATTTGGGCATAGTTTGGGAAAGCCTCAGAAGAAGAAAAAACCCGCATTCCAAAGGGAGAAAGGTAAATATATGGAAATATTTTGCTTGGAACCCACGACTTTTTATTCGGGACCCACGATTTTTTACCCACGACCCACGCCTTTTTACCCACGACCCACGCCTTTTTACCCACGACCCACGCCTTTTTACCCACGACTTACGACTTTTTACCCACGACCCACGACTTTTTACCCACGACCCACGACATTCTACCCACGACCCACGACATTCTACCCACGACCCACGACCCACGACTGTTAGCTAGTCCCCCTGAAACTGCAGCGAATTGGATTTAACCCTATTTGTACCGGGGGTGCGCACAATGAGCGCATCCCTATAAATATTTATCCGTCATTCCTGAACAAATAATCCGATATGGCTGTGCTTTCATGACTTTTAATATTTTTCTCCTGCCGTCATGACTGCGAAAAAAATTTTTTCTGAAAATTCAAAGTTATCCGGACGTTTGGCGGCATTTGTCAAACAAGGTGTCGGGGCCAAAAATGGGTAATGTGGGTTGGACAGTATTTTTTGGCTGAATCACTTCCCAGGACATAAATAACATAATATAATTAGAGAACATATAAAGATGGATTATTACACATGATTTGCAGCAAAGTAAAATATCCATAATATATTATATAAAAAAGTAAAATATAGTATAACATATAATATAGCATACTATACAATAATTATATAATATAAAATACTTATTTATAATATTTTTATATATTCAAATACACATATTTCTTTGTACCTTCAAGGCATAACATCTGTCTTTCAGCCAGAATCAAACGTGTTGGATGCATTATATATTGAACACTTTCGTACCAGAAATTTTCCAAATGAGATTAAAACTTTTGCATAAAATCCAAACTGATTGCCATGATTTTCAAAGTAAATATTGTGTTTTCAAAACTATACTGCAGGCTCGTGTCTCATAGCTCACCTGCATTACACTTTATGTAACACATAGTATATTGGTATAAAACATGGCTGCCATTTCGTATTTTTTCTACAAACATTTGTTGGTCGACTTCAGTGTAACATTTTATGTTTACACTAAAGAAGTTATGCCAACACAAAGTGCTAGAGTTTCAACAGAATGCACAATTGTGATTACTATGAGAATAATGGAACATTATTTATACAACAACGACACTGTCACAATGATATGAAGGTAAATTCAGTGATGGTGAAACTTGAAAGTGATTTGGATTGTTTATATGAGAGACAGGTAAATTTCAGTTGTATGTCTTTTCATATGGCACAGAAATGCCAACTTGGACAGTAAAATAGTGGTGTTTATGGACATCTGAGATATGCTATAACATAAAAGTATGTCTTTTGAATGTAAAAGACCCAAAATATATCATATCCAAAATGTTTTGTTATCCCTTTACAAAATATAACCACAATGGGTAAAATATTAGCTATATTCGCCATTTTTGGATAGGCCGTCATATTCAATGCGGCAAAAAAACAGCATTTTGGATGTGACTTTAACTTTTTTGTTATTTTTAGGTTAAAGAAAGATAAAACTTATTAAAAATAAAACTTACAAGAAATGGCAGTTAATGGACAGAATTTCTGAGGGGTACGCCCTATCAGCGCACTCCCGGTCATATCAACATGCAAAACCCCCGGTACAAATAGGGTTAAACCATCGGTGTTTTATTGTTATTATTATTATTATATTTATATTTGTCCAGGATACCCACGTCACCGAAGTGTTTTTCAGTGGGGTCCTGCATTATAAATTTCAACTTCAATATACATATACATTACAAAATAACATGCAAATGTACAACAACATGCATTAACATACTTATACTATATATAGCCTATATTCAAAACGTAATGGAACTAAGACTATGTTTACTATGTAATTCTCGCCTACACAGCGTTTTTTAATAGAGTTTTAAACTTGTATAACGAGTTGGCGTTTCTAATGTCTGGTTCTAGGTTGTTAAAGTCTTTTGATGCTTGGTAGCTTGGTCTTTGTTTTCCCTTGTTTGTGTTCGTCTTTGGGAGGTGGAGGTCGTTTTTTCTTCTTGTGTAATGGTTGTGAATGTCTTCGTTCTTCGTTAATTCAAATTTAAAGTCAATTAAATCATTTAAACATTTATAAATAAATATACATCTATGGTTATGTCTTCTAGTTTTAAGTGTTGTCCATTTTAGTCGTCGTAGGGCTTCCGTTGCAGAATAGCGTGGATGTTCATCTAGGATCAGCTTTGCAGCTTTGTTCTCTAAAGTTTGAAGGGAATCCATCAGCACCGAATTGTTCTTATCACTCCAAATGGTATCAGCATAATCAAACAGTGGCAGTATTAGAGACGTATAAAGAATATAACGTGTATCCAAGTCCAAGAAATCTTTGATGCGTCGTAGAACACCAAGTCTCTGATTAATTTTGGAGATCATTTTGTCAATATGCTCGTGCCAAGATAAATCTTCACTAAAAGTAACTCCAAGATATTTCATTGATTTCTCCTGTGATACTTTTTCGTTCTGAATCGTGATGTTTACATTGATAAACGACTGCTTTCTGTTGGTAAAGATCATGAACTTGGTTTTCTCGTAGTTTAAAGTTAGGAGATTGTTATTTAGCCAGTGTGAAAGTGATTGTAAATCAGCGTTTATTTTAGCTTCAAGCTCCGTTGTTGACTTTGCAGAGTAGTACAATAATGTATCATCAGCATAAAGAATCGACTTACAGTTATTAAGACATTGAGGCAAGTCGTTAATGAATATCAAGAAAAGTAACGGGCCCAATATGCTTCCTTGCGGCACACCAACGGTAATAATACTAATAACTATAACTAGATTTAATTGGATAGAAGATTTCCTACGTGCACGATCATAAAGAGTAAAGCTCCACTCGGACTGTTTTTCAGATTGGAAGCCTATCAATACTGGAGTTCATAAGCGAACCAAATTGGGCCCATGGCTATTTCTCCTTATGACTAACCATCTTTCGATCCCACCTGATGATCTTGAAGGTGATACGAAGAGTATACAAGTTCCCTGCAAGATGTTACTAATTGTATTGTGAATTGTTCCACTTACAATAAATTTGAACTCAACCCGACAAAATGCAAGGAGATTGTGATTAATTTTCAACGTAATGAACCTGTTTTCCCGCCGATAAGGATAAACGGAATTAACGTAGAGCGTGTTTAAAAAGCAATGATTCTCGGTTTATTGATCATTCAAGAGATGAAGTGGAATGCCCATGTGGGTAAGATAACAACTAAAGCAGCGAAGCGACTGTATCTGATGAAACAACTGAAGAGATCGGGTCTTTGTGACAATGATTTAAAATGTCTCTACATTGCTTCTATAAGATCTATCCTTGAAGACGCATGTCAAGTATTTTATTACGGTTTCTCGGAATATCTTTCAGACCAAATAGAGCGGATTTAGAAGAGAGCTTTGCGCATCATATGCCCGGATTTGTCGTATTCAGAATCCATTGAAGAATTAGATATGGAAACTTTGAAGACAAGAAGGAAAGGATTATGTACTAAAGTATTCAAATCAATGCTGAATGACAAACATAAAATTCACCATCTCTTATAATTAGCTATCTAAAAAGCATTTAAATACCTACAACTTAAGAAATTCAAAATTTTTAATATTCCAAGGTGTAATACAAATAGATTTAAAAACACTTACATCATATCAAGTCTCTTAGAACTAGTTTAATTATAGTTTTTTATTCTACATTTATAATATCTCTACCCCAGTATTTTTTTCCTCAGTCAGATCTAATTGTAAAGTTATATATTTCTTAATATAATTATTGTAAAAATCATGTAATTCAGCCTCCGGGCTGCGAGATTATTTGATATTAATAAACCGTTTACTAATAAAAAGGCAATTTATTTCTGTTACAGATGTTGGGAAAAGCTTGTTTACTACGAGTGGAAAGATTATTTATATTATGTAGATCAGGGACTTTATCTCGGAGTTTATCTGATGCAATAGCTAAACCAATAAGTGGTAATTTTCCAATCCAGGTCGGCGGTTGATTGGGGTCTTTAATCTCGGTTTTATCGGATGTAGTGGATAAATCTATAGGTGAAAGTCTTCTAAACGTACGTAGGATTGATTTGTTAAACGTTGGTCACTATTTAATTCCTCAATTCGGTCGTTGACTGATTTTTCATCGGTATTTATTCTCGACCTCATATTGGGGTTTACTAATCATTTGCAGCAAGCAGATCTTTCCCTTCTGTGACTTGCTTGGAATTCTCTATAGGATTACTTAATATTTTAATATCTACTCAGGGAGTACTTTCGATATACCTATACAGAGTGTATAAAAAAAGGAGACCTTCAGAAATCAAGCATATTGTTAAAATTTGAATGCCTTTTATAATTACGTGTATGCTGAACCGTAGTGCGTGAAATATTGACGGGGTGCATATATTAGAAAAAGGAGACCTTTAGAAATTGAAATAACGTTTAAACAAAAAATTGTCTGCTCCTGCAATCTGCAGTCTTGCATACTGTACGTAGATTGCATGTTACGCACTCGTGGGCTTAGCAAAGTGCTCCAGGATTCAAATTATAAACTTACAATGGTTGATTTCTAAAGGTCTCCTTTTTCTAATATATGCACACCATCAATATTTCACGCGCAACGGTTCAGGATATGTGCAATTGAAAAGGCATTCAAATTTTAACAATAGGCTTGATTTCTAAAGGTCTCTTTTTTTATACACCTTGTAGATGTGACTATTTGGTCTTCAGTGTTCTTCAAACTTGGTATTATGCGTTCATCATGGTTGATTGAGTTTGCTAACTTGAATTGGGAAACATTTTGGTCGATTCTTCCTTAAGTTGCTCAATCACTTGCTTACTATATAGAATATCTCTTGTAGTTTTTGATTCGACAATCATGATCACGATATCCAATTTAGTTTCTAAACCTCTCGAGATTCGAGGGACATTTTATCACTAATCAGCCATAATGCCATCACTTTGTAATATCATAGTTACCGAGACAATAAAACGGTACGTTTCATTCGATTTAAGAAGTTGAAATGAAAAGGCGCATTTGTTTTTTATACTAATCAGGGCCGTATCAACCGGGGGGCTGGGAGGCTGCTGCCCCCCTTCCCCCAATATTTTCTAATAGTCATTCTTTTTTCAAAATCATGCAGACCTTATCAGTTTTATGCTTTATTAGCTTTAAGCGACTACATTATCCATGAAAAACTGCAAACAATGAAGATATTACCCACACTTTCCTGCAACTTATCCAATATATAGTTAATTAAGTACACCTTCGCCAATTTAGTGCTACCAAATTGTAAATTTCGACATACTAAAACGCTGTTTTCTGACCATCAGAATTCTGTCAAATCTTCCCCCAAAGTCCAGGAAATGGCATTTCAGAGACTCTAAATTTAAAAATTTCCTCGGGCCTTCGGCCCTTGCTTTCAGCCCCCCAAACAAAAAGAGCTTCCTACGGCCATGCTAATGACTATTGGGATGTTCGATAATGAGGTTACGGTTGATTTTTCATGTCTGTTAAATATTTAATTGAACAACAATATAACAGGTTATGCATATAAAGATGATGGACGATTAGTAACTAATCGTCCCGTGGAGTGATTAGTTTGTAATCGTCCCTCATGTTTTAGCAATGAGGTGAATAAGTCTTTAATCGTCGCTCGTGAAACAAAGGATTTCGAGGTAGCTATGATATTAATATAAATAATCACAAGTTTGTGTTCCAACTACACTGGTACACTAACATTGTCATTGTATGAAGAGCCATACAGGATGTCCCAAAAAAACGAAAACTATTGAAATCACCAATAACAATTTAATTGTTAGAATTTGAATGCCTTAGCACTCTGTTGGTTCCCACGAGTGCATAATTGATTGACATAAGTAAATTTTATGCATAAAGAAACTGTTCAATAAGCTGTTAATTCGCAAGAGCAGAAAATTGCGCACTTTACAAGGAGATGTTCTTAACTAAATTTTAATACATGCACCTTGTCAATATTTTACGCATCATTACGTTCAGCTGTTTGTAAGGGCATTCAATTTTTTTTTTAAAAAAGTACCCTCTATAGCAAATTATCCTATTGTTGTTAAGCACAGGATTTTATGCCACTGGTAATTAAAAATTCAATTCAATTGTGTTTACCCACTCTTGTGTTCAGCATAGTGCTCAGGCATTCAAATTATAACAATAGGATAATTTCTATGGAAGGTACTTTTTTGGCACACCCTCAAGCTGCTCCATTTACTGTTCTCCGAACATTTACTGTACTCTCCATTTACTGTACTCCGGATTTTCGGAACACTAATGGAATGGAACAGAATACAGTCACATGACTGTTCTGAACTGTTCTGACTACCCCGATTTTCGAGTAGGGGCAGCCAGAACAGGCATGTGACGCAGCCTATTTTGACGTGATTGGAAATGGAGGCGACGTTTTTGTATATCCAATGCACACTGTATAGAAATGCATAGAGCGTCATTTTAAAGGGTTAACCGCTATATATCGACATATGTTTATTATATGCTATTTGAACGCCAGGGTTGAGCAAAATCGACGACTAAAAACGTTGCAAAAGCATACTTAGATATACAAATAACAGCAAATCACTATACGCTTTATTATCCGAATAACTAATGATATAGTAATGCATGGTTGCATGCACGCATATATAATAAACAAAATACTGTTCCAGAACACCATGTGCACTCCAATTCATATCGTTTAGAACAGTGTGCAAAATGTTCTAGAACAGTAAATTGATCGGCCTGCCTGTATAGTATATGGGCAGATAAAGATTATTAACTACTTTACGTATACGTAGTCTGTCAAGTATCGTTTCATGGGGGATAATAGACGACACATACAATTAAACAATAAATCCCTCGAGGTAGTTTACAAGGTCTCAGATATAGGCACAAAGTCTCAAGGCAATCATTATGTAGTTCGTCAAAGGTCTTTTAAAAATGGTATATTTGACTTAATAAACGTACAAATCCCCAAGCCTTTTCTTAATGCTCGATCACGTCGGGCCAACAAATATCCGTTAATTTCCAAAACGGCATCGTTGATTTGATCCGGCAACCATGTTTCAGTAATAAATGCACAAGTAACATGACTTGACTTTAGGACGACTTCTAGATCTAATTTCGGAAGGAGTGATCTTAAATTTGATAGGAGAAAAATTGGTAACCAATTCTGTCGCTTTCTTCATAATTATATTATTATTATTATCAACTCACAAAGTCGCGGAGGTCTTGTTGAAATCCCCATTGGTGGCGGGGCATACGGACCAGGGTAGTTCATATAGAGATGAAAGGTTGGAAACGTCCTGACAGGTTGAGTCTCCTTGAATCGGGGAGGTCTTGGGGAATCCTCATTCGTGGCGGAGGATATACGGACCATGGTAGTTCATATAAGGATGAAAAGTGGGGCGACCCATCACAGGTGGAAAACTTTGGGAAGAGTATGGTATTCGATCCCCTAAAGAAGGTGGTGCATTATAAGGCTGATAAAATTGGGCGGGCTGTTGAGCGCCAAAATAATGAGAAAAATTACATTTCGAGCCCTTTAAGCAGTGGCCTGTTCTACGCAAGGAAGGACACGCTACTAAATGCTTACGAGTTGGGGCACGCAATCATAATCATAATCAAGTTACAGCAGGCAATGGATATTCATCAAGTAGTTAGTAACAGCGTTGTTGCATGTTCTATTCTGTTGCTGTTGAGTTGTTGTACCTGATGTTTTTTATGTTGCTGTTGCGGTTGTTGTACATGTTGCTACTGGTGTGGTGCTGTTTTGGTGGATGTTGTTGTTGTTGCTATTCTTGCTGTTGTTGCTGTTGCTGCCGCTTTGTTATAATTCGGTATTTTGTCGTTCAACTGCATGCTGCTGCAAATGTTGATGCTGCTTAGTTGTTATGTTGATGCTGCTAGCATGTTGGTTGCTGTCGTTGTCACTCAAATCAACGGTAATTATGTAAAATTTTGTTTACAGACGGAGATACCCAGTGCTTGAATGACAAGTTGGTCGTTGCGGACAGCACTGGATTTGGCTACGCAAAGTGTGGTACATTCTTTGTCTACTGCCCGGAAACCTACAATACTGGTAATGTCTCATTTCATTTCACAACTGATGTGAATGGCTATGGAAGCCGATTTATATTGACCTACGAAATCAAGGACAAATCTGCCTCAAGTAAGTACGATCAATGACAAGCTCGGCGCATTAATTGTTATGGAAATAATTTTCTTCCAGTGATAGTCGGGCTCCGTTGAAACCAGTGTTTCTACACTGAAAGAATCATTCTGTTTAAATAGATTTATTATTATTTTTTTCTGTGCTGGTGTTGTGTACTCAGGTGAATAATATGTTTGTGATGTTACTCTGAGTGCATATCCACACCGGGCGAGCTTGAAAAATATGCCCGGCCACGTTGGGATTCGAACCTACGACCTTTGGAATACTAGCCCAATGCTCTTCCAACTGAGCTACGCGGTCAGGACGGTTCGAGTAAGTGATATTTCGGAACAGTATCTAGTTCCTTCAACACCAATGTGTTCTTGTAATATGAATTTTTTCTGTGCTGGTGTTGTGTGCTCAGGTGAATAATATGTTTCTGATGTTACTGCATATCCACACCGGGCAAGCTTGAAAAATATGCCCGGCCCGGCCCGGCATTGGGCTAGTATTCCAAAGGTCGTAGGTTCGAATCCCACCGTGGCTGGGCATATTTTTCAAGCTCGCCCGTTGTGGATATGCACTCAGAGTAACATCACAAACAGATTTATTATTGATTTAAAATCTTCAAGCATCATGACATGATTTCTGATTGGCTAATAACCAACTGTGGAATCGTCATATATAGAACGAAACATTCTCCGAATATTAACACGTCTTGTAAACTAAATATTCGTGCTATTTTAACAAGAAAAAAATTCAAGGAAATATCTCGATTTAATTTCAAAATCATTGTCAAATCTAAGTATTTACAAGCGTGCTGAAAGCATTGTAGTGGCAAAGAAAGGAAGTTGACGTAATCAGCTGAGAGAATAGCAAATTAGGTATTATATTTACAACAACATTCAAGGTAACAGAATAAGGATCAAAATACTTATTCTATTACCTTGAATTCTGTTGTCTTGTTTAAATAACTGCATGAATCTTGAGTTTGCAAGATGTTTTAACATCAATATTAAAATATTCGGAATGCGTTTCATCTTATATTTCGCGAGATTGTCTGATAAAGGATTTTGTTATAACGTTGAATATGAAAAATCATACGTGGAAATACGAATACGAAATGTGGAAACACAACCAAGACAATGTTGGGCCGCTTTCGGCCTTGTTCACAGGTTTAAAGGAAACAACTTTTGAAATATAAAGAAGACTTGTCAGCGAAAACAGGCACAAAATATTTTGAGACATGTTAAAGTACTTACGAAACAAAAAAGAACGATTTTCTGCAAATAGGGAAAAGAAATAGTCATTATTGAGACGAATTAAACCCATAGGTGCGGAAGTCTTTCCGATTCTTTAAATTAATATTAAAACAATTATTGAATTTGGCTTTAGCAATACAGGAAGAATTAACAAGACCTTAGTTCCCCTTCGGCTTCGGTTGATTGCACAAACTTTTCATATGCTCAACATCATTCAATAATTATTAATTACATTCTATTTTTAGCCATGGTGCCCAAAGGTGGGCAAAATAGAAAACGTTGTTCATGTTCTTGGGAATACAACATACTTCAGTCAATGAACTTTCTTCGGAATTTGCAGATTTTCAGCATCCAATAAGCAATAACCCGATGGTTTTCCGATGATGACGTTTGTCGAGCATTTTGCATCCCGCCTATCGACAAAAACAATTTCGATAAAAACCAATTTATATCGATCAGAATTTGAAGAATTATTAAGCCTTCAGTTTGCCTTCTGCTTCGGTTGATAGCACAAAATTCTTCATATGCTCAACCTTATTCAAGAATTATTAATTCTATTCAATTTTAGCCATGCTGCCCACAGGTGGGCAAAATAGAAAACGTTGTCCATGTTCTTGCAAAACCTGAAATTCTTCCATTTTTTATACGTTTCCAATCGGCAAACAAACTTAAAAAGTATGTTTATTGTGTAGTACAGTACGGCGGCGATACAGGTTTAGTAGTTTTTGTGAGGTTTTCTTGGGTGCGGGGGGAAGCAATTATAAGCAAAGAAGTCCTCAGTGGTTTTCAGCTAAGTCCCAACACAACACAGAAGACATGATCCAACTGTCAAAAGTGCCATTTCCTTCACTTTTTGTAGGGTGTTCACGGGCCTTGAAAGTCCTGGAAATTCCTTGAATTTGTAAAAAGGAAATCCAGGTCTGGACAGTCCTTCGAAAATTAGTGGAGGTCTTTGAAATACCTAAAATCACCAGCAAATTAGCATAGTTGTGGAAAAAGTTCACGCGTTTTAAACAGGCTAAGACAGAACCTTCCCAAATAATTAACCCATCATTTCCATATCTACATAAACACTACAAATTCGTGCATACAGCAACCGGCTACCCTTCGCCTAAATTCTCCAAACATTGATTTAACATGAAGTATTTGTAATTGGCCAACACTAAACGCAGGTTTGCGTTGTGCGTCAAGTGTTGCCATAGCAACACGATCGTTTTTAAAAAAATTATAATTTTGTACAAAACGGCAGATATAGTTGAAAGATTAGTACTTTTAACTATGCAACAATGAATTTCAGCAACACATACTGTAGGTATGTTATTTTAAATTTTGTGAGCTTTAGTCATAGGCAGCCCAGCAAATATATGTATTCACAGTTAAACACTTCAAAATGCTTATAAAGTTGGTATGACTTTGGCGTCAAGCGATTTATTGTGTAGCTCATTATGCATCGGCTATTGCTTATTAGCTGTTTTTTCAAAGAATGTTTATTGACTGGACTCGAGCATATTATATTCGGAATGTTCCAATTTTTGAGCACCCAATAAAAATAAGTCGGTGATTTTTCCGATGTTGAAGTTTGTCGAGCAATTTGGATCCCGTTTATTTACGGCGAACTTTCGATAAAAAACACTTTTTACGTACTTCTAAACTTTTTTCAACTCTAAAAAGTATCAATAAAGTTACAAAATATATCCAAGGTGTTTTGCATCTGGTTGTTTTGTTGTTTCAAGCGAACGTATTAGTGTGTGTAAATGTACTTTGCCAAAATGTTGCCAGCCTTAGGATACAATACTAGATATAAAAATAGAGTGACGTAAACATCCGAATCTGCATACATTATCAGCTACGTAATAAATTGCGTCGAAGCAAAGTCAGACGAACAAGTTGAACACGACTGCCTTTAATTTTGGTGTTCGTTAAGGACTACTCGGAATACAGTGGCAGCGGAAACACGACGGTCAAAACATGGTTGATCGCAACTGTTTCAGCGGTAGCGTAGGAAAAGATTTAAATTTAACGGGCTAAAACTATGAACAACAATAAAGAAATTTAAAAAGTTTAGGCTTGGAAAACCGTTTCCTGCACTTTCTGGCCACGAATCGATGAATTTGGACAACAAAAATATGTAAAACATTGCTTCATAATTGGGTTTTGTATGACTGAGACTTGGTGGGAGCTAAAATCGCTCGCAAATCAACCTGATACTCAGCGTTTTCACTTCAGCTACCCCCCGAAACTCGCTGCAGCGAAAAGCCTGACACAGACTGGTTACGTGGCATCCAGATTTTGGGTGCCACGTGGAAATATGTCACTAGGGTTGGGTAGGACGGCAGACATTTGCTATCAATACATAAAACGGAGACGCCTATAGATTTTGATATACAGTATTACTGTCAATTTGGGCATGGTAGAAAAGACGGTTACAGGGTAGATGGGTACCGAGTAGATGGGTACCGGGTAGATGGGTACCGAGTAGATGGGTACTGGGTAAATAGATACCGGGTAAATAGGTAAACGGGTAAATAGGTATAACTCCCGGTCGAATTTTGACGGTTCGCACGAGTTTTATGTGGCACTTCGAATGCAACCGAGGAATTAAATCGTATTAAATCAAAACTGACAAGCCTTGTATGAATTGTATTTAATCGCAATATCACAAAAATCCAAGACCTGACGTCAACTAGAATACAAAGATAAGTACGCTCTTACTTTACGTTAAAACTATGCGTTAAACAGAACAAATATAAAGTCAAATTGACAAATATCGTATAAATGTACTAACCGATTTGTCCTCTATATAGTGCCACAATCGCAGGTATCGCACTTAGAACGGTTTCAATATCAAACGGTTTAGTTCACTATAAATTATATTATTCGCAAGTTCGCAAAGATCAACACACGCATACTATGTTTCTACTCGCACACTATCTCAATCCAAAAGTATATAAGAGCTTGGGCTCTAGTGTCCAACATTTCGCGAGAGCGCTTACATGGCTCCCCTAAATTGTTCACAATTTACCACATTTCAAACTTGGCTCCTCGAAGGGGAATCTCTTCATTTACTTAACTTCGATTTCTTCAGCCTTTAACAGTACTATAAGTTTTTAAATAGGTCTTTCTAAGACTGATTTTGCTCGTATTCTTTGCCCTTCCACGTTCAGTAACGGATCACCAACAACAATCTTCACTCTCCTTACTAGTCCGTCTTCACTTGCGTACGTTTCGTCTACTCGCGCTGTTCTCCATTGATTACGTGCAGAATCTTCTTTCAGCAGCACCACGTCTCCTTTCTGTACGTTACGACGAGGAGTATTCCACTTCTGTCTTTGTTGAAGTGCCAGTAGGAATTCCTTTCGCCACCTTTCCCAAAATTGATTCGCGAGATATTGTACTCGTTTCCACCTGTTTCTACTCGCACACTATCTCAATCCAAAGGTATATAAGAGCCTGGGCTCTAGTGTCCAACATTTCGCGAGAGCGCTTACAATAGGTAAACACGTAAACAGGTAAATGGGTAAATGGGTAAATGAATAAACGGGTAAATGGATAAATGGGTATATGGGTACCGGATAGACGGATACCGGGTATTTTAAAATCAAACGTGCTGGTCGCGACATTGAAATTCCTTTATATCTGAGAGCGACTTCGGAAACGTTTGTGGGCGGTACTGTGATCTATTTTTAAGCAAGGAAACCGCACATGGGTGGTTTTCGTAGTATTTTGGCTGTGTCTTGCAAAGCCATGGCATGGGCCAGTTTATTCAATATTTTATAGGTTGTTTTTGTAGGCATTACTGTATGAAGAACAAGTCTCGCGCGTTTTAACCGTGCTTCATAGTTTTTCTGCATGGCGTCAGCAAAATACTAAAAACTCCATAATATTTTAAAGTCAGGCAGGAATCATTATATTAGTATATAATAGAGTGCAAATTAAAAACATCTGCAATGTGGCACACAGGCACAGTGCACTAATAGCTGCAGTATTAATGTTTTGAAATATTTGCAATGATTTGGAACAAATTCTGTTTGCATGTTTATTGGTAAAATGTAAGATGTATTTAGTATTTACCTAGTGGCAACTCTGCATGCACTACGGTGGTGGTTTAAGACGTCTAAAACAGTAAAACATTTGTTTAATGTAAACGGCATTGGATTTGGGAGTTTGAATTTAATACATCATTACGTTTGATTAGGCGTATTAAATATGCGGATGTAAAATTAAGCCAGTTGCTATAAGTTGTATATAGTTGCTATAAGTTTAAGTGCGACTGAATAATATGATACAAGAGATAAACCATGGCTGTCCAATATAGTATACTATCATGATGAACTGAAGGCTGTGTTTAAGAGGGCCTCTCAGTAAAATCCACTCACTGGTTTGGGGAAGGAAAAATAGATTTAGCTCATATTTTGCATATGAACTAGACTTTGGTCAATATTAATCGAACTTCTTTCAGAACGTTTCAACTTTCTGTTTTATAGGAGTTATAGCCATGTTAAAATTTGACCTTGCGAGAATATTTTCAGACCGGAAATGAAGGGGAATTTTACAAGAATTCATCTGATTTTTTAAAAACGTTGTGATGCGTTTATCCCCTCCAGTTACTGTTCACATGCAAGATTAACACTAATACTCTCATTTACATGGAGATTGAACAACTTTATTCGCTTAATACGATTTTTTTATAGTTTTACGAAACTATGTTTTCAAGATGGCGACGAGTGGCTGAAAATTGCTCATATTTTACTTAAAATAGCTCAAACGTGGCACCTATCTGAGGTTCAAAAGGCATGTAATTTAAAAGTATACCTACTAAAGTTAAGTAATCAGGAATAAAACTCGTCTGCAAGCAATTTTCTGAAAAGTTATAAATCTCCAAATTGGGTCTATTTTTAGCTGTTTGTTTACATTCGCGTGTTCGCTGATCAGCGACACTAGTAATTGAAGAGTTAAAATAGGCTGATTTATTACCCATGAGTAAACCTTTTTAGCTTGTTCAAAAGAATATATACAATTTTATGAAAATATAATTACAATATATACAATTAAGCGATCGTGTACAGAACATTCTTGAATTCGAATTACTTTATAGTTATACCTAACTTTATACACTTGCACTAATTATACACTTTCAATATACACATACAGTAGTACAGTTACAACGATTCTGCTGGTGTCTACGATCCTGATATCTTTTAATGTTATTAAATAATATATTGGTAATATAATAAGAACTTCGTCAATACATTGACACAATACCATAATCTCCTGATTATGACCTTGATCCAGGGGCGCCGGAAGCAATGTGAAGCGGCGGGGCAGCTATTTCAAAAGGGCACTTGCTTCTAAGCAATCATTTTTCTGGGCGGCATGCAATATTTGTTAAAACTTTATTGTATGGATACTCTATTACTTGTGGCTATTGTGGGTCGGCAAACTTCGACATTAATTTTGAACAATTTTATTCGTTGCACCATGTTAAGGGCGCTGATAAAATCAGTAAACAGACGTATATTGCCTGGTTTAGCATTAATCAGGGGCCGCGGAACCGGGGACAATGGGGCATGTGCCTCACCACATTTTAAAAATGAAAAAATGCCTTTTTGGGGGGGCTAGAAAGGAAATGCCCTTTTCGTAGT
>CACRXK020012200.1:3324-15407 GCA_902702795.2 Paramuricea clavata
CCCCCCCCCCCCCCCCGAATAGAATCCTGGCCGCGCCAGAGGGTTAGTGTGGTCAGATTTAAGCTGCGTCCTTCGCAATATACGTATCCCTACTTCACTGTATACAACATTACACGAGTTGGAATCGACCCTTACTATATAATGTTAGGCATATATATATCGTCTTAACTGCTTTAAACTTACCCATCTTCGGCGACAAATCGTAGCCAGTCGACATCGTTCGATAGCTTTTTGTGAAATTTTATGCAAGTGTGCTTTCTCCAACGACGAATTGCTCTACGGATTTTCAGTTTGGCAGAGTGCTCTACCGAGGGAAAAAAGTTTTGAAATCAAGTTTAGGAATTGAGCCAACATCATTTCTTCCTTTTTCCTAAAGGAACCTATAAATGGCACTGTCATTGGCTTAACCAAAACTATATATTATCAGTTCTGAAGCGTGAAACATTTTCATTCAGGAAAATTTTCCGCAGAAAGTCAATTTTGTAAAATGTGATTGGCCAATACAAATTTTCCGTCGGAAAAAATTTTGAAGTTAAAAATTTTCAACTTTTAACAATGATATTTTCGGAAACTTTTCTGTGCGTGGAAAATTTTCTGTGAGTTGGAATGGACCTTTAGGCAAACAGGCCTCGTATTCACGGCCTATATACGAGGCCAGGGGACCTAAACCTTTCATAGAAAGTTATTCAATTTGAGCCAGATTAAAACACCGCCTTTCATAAGTTTCACAACTTTCCAAAGGTGTTGTTTCACAGTTTATATAAAAGCGTTCACACCTATACACTTGGATTGCACACGGGATATCCCGCTAGGAAAACTATAGGGAAAACAGCCCGCACCTAGGATCTGTCGACTTCCCACCCGGTACCGACACTTTAAACAATTTGCGCAACAAATTACGTCGAGGCGGGACGAACCTTTAAATCATTGTTTAGAGCGCTGCGCATTCAAAGCGCTCAGGATAATTGAACATAATGAAGTTTAATTACAAATGAGGGTTTATAAATGAGCGACATTTGCGGCCGGACCGCAACTTTATTGCTATTGAATTGGTTCGATATGACATCCCTATTTGATAAGCAGTAATGAATGGTGTTTGAAATTATTGAAAAATCTGCATTCTCACTAGCCTAAACTTCGAACAGTTCGTAATGGTCTTGAAATACACGTCCTTTGCGGTAGATAGTCTCGCTGGTCTAAACTTCGAACTGTTGGTTCTCGCTGTAGGTAATGGTCTTGAAATACACGTCCTTTGCGGTAGATTCTCGCTAGTCTAAACTTCAAAGTGTTGGTTCTCGGTGTAGGCCGTTATTGGTCTTGAAATGCACGTCCTTTGCGGTAGATTCTCGCTAGTCTAAACTTCGAACTGTTGGTTCACGGTGTAGGTAGTGGTCTTGAAATACACGTCCTAAATGTATAGGTGATTGGTCTTGAAATAATACGTCCTTTGTGATAGATTCTCACTAGCCTAAGCGTCAAACTGTTGGTTCTCAGTGGAGGTATAGTGGTCTTGCAATACACGTCAATTGTGGTTTTGAAATTTTCAACACACGTCAATGTTTGGTTCACACTATCAAAGTTTCTGTGATCACAGTAAGAATTTTGCATAGGTAAATTCTAAGTTTTGAAGGATTTGTAAGAAATGTTTGAGGAAACTGACTCGCTGTTTAACACTGAATCAGTTCCCTCGGCCTCAAACATTTCTCACAAATCCTTCAAAACTTTACCTACATAAAATTCCTACTGTGATCACGGAAACACTGACAGTGTAAACACCAGCCTTTAGACCTCAAAACTTTCTACTATATCACTATACTATGTGCACAATTTTGAAACTGCTCGTATTGAAAACACGTAGGCTATACGTCAGTAAAATACTTGGGGAAAAAACTAAATTTGGACTTTGCAAGTGTGAATTAATTTCGTACTTAAATGGAAGAGTTCACACCGTGTTGTGTTTCTCATGCATGGGAAGGGCTGTTTGCAAAAACCTCATACCAAAAGGCTAGATTTCAAAATCTTGTACAAATGTATTCACATCAAGGCAGTAAGTTAACCAGTATATTTAATATGTTTGACAATTTCCAATGAAAACTTGTTGTATTGAATTATTGCATATAGATTCGTGTGGATTTAGGAAACAATTATTTGAGAAGTTTCGCAATCACGTATATATAAGATTTCCAAACACACAGCATGTTGATTTGTTTTTTATTGCTCTAAATTAGTCCAGCTGAGTGCTAACCCTGCCTCCCAAGAGATGTTTTATTTGATTACAAAAGTTTAATACAAAGAAGATTGTTTAATCCTGCACATACCTTTATGTGTTTTTGGATCACATTTTGGGATTAATATCGCACGACAGATACGTGCTTATTGTGCGTGCCAGGGCGAATCCTAATTGATCGGATAAAGCTCGGTGATAGCATTAACTCCGTGATATTGACAGCATATAATCAAACGAAGCTTAAGCCAGCTTATAGACGAAGCAATTTTCAACCCAATTTCGAGCCCAGAGTGATGTTATATTAAAAGTAACTTTTTGCAACTTTGAACTCAATTCCGACAGCGTGGTGTTATCTAAAACGTATTTATTGTCTCCGATAGCTAGCCTGTCTAGAATGGTTTAAAATACTAGATTTTGATACCGAAGGAAGCCAGGATTGCCATTTAGAGCCAGAATATCTTTCAAGATATCTAGACACACCTAGTATCTAGGATATAAAATCTAGTATTTAAAGAGGTTTTGTAAGCATGGGAAGAAATTTAGGCTAGCGAAAATCTACCACAAAGGACTCATAGTTTCAAGACAACCACCTATACACTGAGAACCACCGAAAGGACGCGTATTTTATTAAACAACCATTTCAAGTGTAACACTCGATTATAATCTGTTAGTTGTTTTCGATCCTTTTCTGTCATGAAAGGGAGTTAATTGTCTTATCCTTAATTTGGAACCCTTTACTTTTGGGAACGCGATAATCTAATGCTCCACCTGTATGGCTAGTAAGCACTAAAGAACCTCTTAAAATGTACGTCATTTGTAATAGATTTTCACAAATGCTTGAATGTAAAGCCAATTTGGTAGCGGTCTTGAAATACTTGTCCTTGTAGTGGTAGAATCTCAATTGCTTAAACGTCAAACGGTTGGCCTACAGCGTTCTTGAAATACACGTCATTTGCATTCGATTCCATTAGCCTAAGATAGTTTACAAATTAAAGTAAAAGAAACCTTTTCAAAACTTACTCAATCGTTTGTCAATAACGAATGGGACAACGCCATTTTTCCATCTCGCATTGGGATCTTTCTTTATAGCCCTTCTTCGTCGCGTGCTTGATGTGGCGTTGAGCAATTTTAGCATATCAGCCGTGAGTACAATATCGCCTTCGAAAAACGTCGAATTCAACCCTAGAACGTAGAGATACAGTGTTATATTGAAAAACGTTTCGTAGTAACTTTGCGTCTTTGCGAGACGAGGTATTTCGTTCGAATTTTCATCCCACAATCATAGTTCTACCCCATGAGTCGATCGTTCATCGCTAGCCACGTCATTGCGATGACTTTCAGTCATAATCAGGATAGCTCTATCAGCTCTAAACTGTTCCTCCCAGTGTTGTTTTGAAATTGAAATTGAACTGTACAAAACGTGACTTTAAGTTATCTGTGGCAGAATAAGGCCCTTGAAAGGTGACAATTCGTGTCCAGCGCTGTGTGGTTTCGCGAACGCAATGAGGTATACCGTGCCAAAAATCGGCTATTTCCTGTACTCGCATGCTTCATTTGCCAAATTTTTGGCTGCGTTTCTATAAATGGCGTCCTGTTATTAAAAAGGACGTTCGCTCTATTGACCTTTCCTTGTCAGAAATGCAAATCATGTATTTTACTCGCGTCCTTCCCGAGATTAGCCTTATACGATAAGCTGCCGTGGTTTAGTTTGGAACTACCTGAAAAAGCTTATTGAATACTTTGTCGTCTGAACAAAACGATGAGACTATTTCAGGTAACCTTTATAGGTAGCTCTGTGCTACTAATTCTCTCAGACAAAGGGCGTATTTTTCATTGTATATGCTTCAACCTAAATATTGCTTCTTGAAGCCTAAATTGGAAACTGCCACTTCAGATATTGTACAATGCTATATATCGACACTGTAACCGGACCCCCACGTTTGAAATAACTTCATATTGAAACATCTCATAGGAAATTGGTTATATAGAATAGCAGAGAATCTTTCGTTCAATGAGAGTTAGAATTGTAATTGAAAGATTAAATACGCCGGATCCAAAGTGGCGTGGTATCGAAAATGTTCTGCCGTGATTTGTTTCTCAACTACCTGAACAAAATTTGCACTTGGGCGTTTTGTGGAGCGAAGCCGTATTAATAGGAAAGTCTTACACTGACTTCCTTATAAAAGACCTTTACTTGAAACTTTCTGAATTTTTTCAGGTAGACAAACCACGGCAGATTATTGTAGAATACTACCTACACTAGACCTCACCCTTCAGGAAAAGACTTCAGCAAGTTCAAACACAAAAAAAATGTGGAATACTGCCTACACTGGATCGCTACGTTTGAAATATCTTCTTCAAGTAGTTCAGATACAAACCACGACACCCTATTGAAGAATACTACCTACACTATAGATCGCCACGTTTCAGGTATCTTTTTCAGGTAGTTCAGACACAAACAACGACAGCTTATTGAAGAATACTACCTATACACTGGACCGCCACGTTTGAGATATCTTTTTCAGGTAGTCAGTCGGACACAAACCACAACAGCTTATTGTAGAATACTATCTATATATACTGGTCCACTGTTTAATAAATGAATGAATATAGAAGACAAGACGTTAGCAACGGCTTTTCCAATAATGACCTTGATATTTTCACAACAACTTTTTGACGGCATTTTTAAGAAGAGTATCCAATTTTTAGGATGGTTCAAGCTTGCATCTACCCGAAAAAATGTCGAAAATACTTCATGGATATTTCGAGCTTCAGGGCCTTCCGTCTGGAAGCTAGTATCGGTCAATATTCTTCAACGCTAACTATTCTTGACCTCAACACACACAAGATATTTTAATATTTTAACACGTACCCTGGTTCACCTCCCAAGCGTCTTTTGGTGGAACATTTTCCAACGCGAATCTATCCACTACGACAAAACTTTTCGACTTTTTCTTTTGTAGCTTTCCCGGTAACGATCTCGCATCGATGATTATTAATACTATGGTGAAGAGAAACGTGGTCAGCCTCAAAGTTATCCTTGAAATCATCATGGTTTATACGATACTATAAAGAGCTTGTGCGTTGTCGAGATTCGTACGAGGTTATGACCGAGCTGTTCTGTGCCGTGGGTTTACATAAGGTCAGTGCATGAATACGCGTAAATATTGAGATGACAGGCGCAATTTATATGCTAAGCAAACAGTGGTCAATCAATTAAATAATAACGCTTACACCGCAGGGGTGCAATTAGGAGAGAGCGATGTTATACATAATGGTAATATAATTATGACACCGCCAACTTCACACTCAGTTAAAACCGGATCGGGAATTCTGTCCTTATTTGAAGCGGAATAAGCAGACATTCCTGCATGTTGAATTTCCTGTTGGGGTAGAATTTTAGAAACGAGTCTTTTCGGAGACGAAGAATATGCATTTCCTTTGGTGTTTAAATTTGTACATAAATGGACCATTTGCATTATAGACTAAATTTTGATCTAGACAAAAATTTTCATCATCAGCTTGAAAGAGCATCACAAAATTAGTAATATTCCAAAGTTTCGTTGCGAAATGTTGTAAAATGCGGATAATATAGCCTTGCGAAATTTGCAATTTTCAGTCATTTTGTATTACAAACGGGAAATTGATGCCCCAACACCCGATTGGGCTGTCAATTTCCCGTGCGTAATAGAAAATGACTGAAAAACGGCAAACTTTGCAAGGCTATATTATCCGCATTTTACAACATTTCGCAACGAAACTTTGGAATATTACTAATTTTGTGATGCTCTTTCAAGCTGTGATGAAATATTTGTCTAGCTCAAAATTTAGTCTATGATGCAAATGGTCCATTAATGTTTTGTATATGGCTTATAGCTTCTGTTCGTTAGTTGTATATGCGTTAGTATTAACTTGCACTTTATAATAATATTTAATTTTGTTTAATCACTGGGCATTGCTGGAATCTTAAAGTACTGTCTACCTATATTGAAGCAACCTCGTACCCAGGGAATTTTGCTTCCGGTCAGCAAAAATGGCCCTGGCATCGGCCGGTCACATGACTATCAAGCTCGATGTATATAATCACAATTCCTATCGATTATAGCGATGTGACTTGGAATTGGAATTTTGATGCTCTGATTATCACTGAATAATAATTTTTCGCCTTTTCTAGGAAGAATTGATTCCCTGGGTTGTTCCCAATGAAGCAAACACTATCAGTAACGAAGCCATGCATCTTCTGAGTCAGGCAGACGGAAATATGGTAAGGTTACATCAATTAATAATCAGTACTATCAATTCCATAAATAGAGTTTTTAATCAGAGGGTTCTTGGTGATATGTCAAAGTTTGCTTATACCCATGCGTTGAAATAAAACATATGAGATTTATAATTAATGATAAATGTGTCATAGTGTTCGAAACATCGTCCCTGCAACCTTAATAGTTGGAGCAAATTTTAAGGCATGTTGTAAGTTCACTATAGTGTTAACCGTATATCTATATCAGTCAGTTTCATTCTGGAGTCCATTTAATTTCTCAATTCTGATTGGCTAAGAACAGTGCATTTTTTCGAAATACAGTGCCCAAATATAAAATACAGTACAAATTTGACTGACTATAAGATACAGCCATTTCTATATAGCAGAAAATAATACAAAAAACCTAAACAAATATTATACAAATGACAAAAATAGCTGGCGTTTTTAGTAGATTTTCTATTAAAAGTATTTAATTAAAATTAACTATATATTTCGCATCTCACCTACGGACGCATGGTGACTGTATATTTTTTCATGTATATTATTAATAAGTAGTAGTATGACTAAATAGGTGATTATTGACAATTCTCCACGCTAATTGGTTGCAGTTGAGGTGATTATAACGCGATAATCACCTAAGCGATTTTCGAAACGGCGGACGAAGCCTTTTTGTAAAATAAATGACGAAGAAATATGTATTTTTTATTTTTTTCCAAATGATCGCTTATGAAATTATATACTAAAACAATCATTCACCTTAGGCTCGTGACTATCGTGAATAAAAACCTCGACTTCGTCTCGGTTTAATTCACTGATAATCACCTCGCCTTCGGCGAATAATTGTTAAATAGTATGGTTTCTCGTGCAATTTTGATCGTTTTTGAGTAAATCATTCGTGCATATTTTTCCCAAATTGCACTGGAAAGTGAAACCACATTATTACCTAATACTTATAAACCATTTGTTAAAGTGCTACTGTAGCGAATTTTTGGACCTAGTTTTTTTTAGCTTAAATAAAAATTCAGTCTTTTAGAAGCATTTTCATATATATTTGACCATCATGCGATGCTTAGAAGTTGCCAAATTTAACCTCTGAAGTTGGTTAGCGCGTGCGAACTTTTGCTTCGCCATATTGATGCCGTGTGACGTCATAAGATGAACGGAAACGAAGATACGAAGGTCGTATTTGTAGTAAATTATATGGCGCGTCAACATATTGCAGTGGAATTTTTGTCTATTTCACTTGTTTATGGCGCAGATAACTGATTTTTAAAAATCGAAGAACAAGTGCTATATCTTATTGTTTATTTGACGGCGGAATGATGGTTAGAGATTCAGATAATAGGGTCAGTACTGCATCTGGAAGTCAACGAGTATGGACTCGGCTAATGAACCAGTTGCCTGACAGCTTTTATACAGCTTCACTAGACGAAGTGATAGAGAAATTATATGACGCCGCTGCAGATAGGCAACTACCATCTGTGACTGTGTTGGAGCAATCGTACAATACCTGTAAAATTAGTGGTAAGTAGATCCTTTTTATTGCATGTATATATATATATATATATATATATATATATATATATATATATATATATATATATATATATATATATATATATATATATATATATTGTATTGTGATCGCCTCGGTATTGTGTCTGAACACATCTGGTGTGTGTAACTTAATATTTATTATAAACTGGATTGTGCGTGACAAAAAATATAACAACGTTTATAAACACAAGCATATTCATAGTCTAATAATTCGCAATACTCAAAATGATTTTGATTTTGTTTTCAATAGATAGTGATATGTGTAATTGGCAATTACGGGCTGTGGTTCTATTGATGGCTATAGTTTTAGTTGGATGGGAAAACAGAAGAAAATAATTTCCAACAACAAAGACACAGACACTGCCTTTCCAACAAAAGCGGTCGACTTTAGTTGGATTAGGCAGATTGTGACTGTTACTCCTCGATCGCCGAATCAAGACATACGAACGCGTAAATAATATGATTTAATACGGTTCAACTGTAAGTGAATACAAAAACAAATAAACTACCTAGTCTACAATAATTTAGTAAAATAAATAAACAAACTTACAGATAAGTTCTTTGAATGTTTGCATGGCGATAAAATATAATTGTTTTTGTTTGTGGAAACACCACGTAAATTTATTACTGCAAACTTACAGATACTTCCCCAACTGGGCGATCGATTGTAATATTCGAGTAGAATTATAGATCTTGATCATTCAGGTAGAATTAAATTCGTTTCGTTTTGACTGTTTGATGTTGACCATGCCGAATACTTTCAACCGTTTCTTTTATATATTCAAAATATGAATATATTAAGCAATTGCTATATGCTAATTGTCCAACTAATCTCCTGTACAATGGAATGCTAATTTAATTGTTTGAGTCCTATATTCCGGCCCCTAAATGCTGGCTTGACATTTACAAAATATATTTAAGGAATCAAGCGGAAGGCTTAATTAAATTCTAAACTTAAGAAAACGTTATTATAAATTAAAGTCTAATATTTTAGTCCAAGTTCAGCTACTTCTGAATATCAGGTTGAAGTTCATTATTTCTCAATACCATCAGCCTCCAGGAAGATAATCTTGTTAATTGGGCGTTCCAGGATCGTTGACTTTGTTTTCAAACTTTCTCGTCTGACATAACCATCCTTCCCTGACTTGCATGACTTCTGTAATGCGACCAAGAGGCCAGGAACATCTTGGATAATTTTCATCAACGATGAGCACAATGTCTCCCAATTGGAAATTTCTGCGCGGCTTGGTCCACTTCTGCCTCTTCTGTAATGTAGGAAGATATTCCTTTACCCATCGGCGCCAAAATATATCAGATAGATATTGTATGTGTCTCCATCTGCGGCGATTGTAACGCTCTTCCTTCGTGAAGATTCCCGGACGGAACGACGGACCAGATCGTAATAACAATAAGTGGTTTGGTGTCAACGCTTCTGCATCGTTAGGATCATCGGAAACTTTAGTCAAAGGTCTGCTATTCACGATTGATTCTGCTTCACACATCAATGTAGTTAATCCTTCGTCATCGAGTATTTGCTGCTTGAAAAGTCCTTTCAAAACCTTGCGAACAGTGCGTATACATCGTTCCCATACACCATCTTGATGGGAGGCGGTAGGCGAATTGAAAATCCATTTTATGTGTCGTTGTAAAAGGAACTTATGCAATTTCTCTTGGTTCCATCCTTCGATTGCGTTACGAAGTTCTTTTTCTCCGGCCACAAAATTAGTTCCATTATCAGATCTCATAACCTCCGGATGACCACGTCTGGCAATAAATCTTCGCATGGACTGTAGAAACGAATCAGTATCAAGACTGTAGGCTATCTCAATGTGAATGGCTCGAATCGTTAAACACGTGAAAAGAACGCCATACCTCTTCACGAGACTTCGCCCCTTCTTCACCAGGAATGGCCCGAAGCAATCTACCCCAACGAAGGTGAAAGGTGGGTTATTAGGGATAACTCGGTCCTTTGGTAGGTCGGCCATTTTCTGCTCACCACGTGGACCCTGTCTCTTTCGACAATCAACACAGTTATTGAGGATTCGTTTCACCATGATTCTTGCTCCAACTATGCAGAAACGTTCCCTTAGGAGTGACAAAACATGTTCGCGTCCCGCGTGAGCGGAGATTTGATGATAGTATCGCACGATCAAGTTGGAAATATGGTTATTCTTTGGGACGATTATAGGATGCTTGCTTTCTCTTGGTATTGGAGCGTTCTTCAGACGGCCACCAACGCGTAGAATACCATCAATCAACTGTGGGTCCAGGTTATAGATAGGACTGGATTTCTTAACATACTTGACTTTTAACTCGTTCGTTGTATCATTGATGGATTGATCACCTAAACGTATCAGCTCCTCTCGAAAGCTTGTTCCCTGAACGTGTTTCACGACCTCGTTCTCTGCGCGAACCAACTCGTCAACACTAATTGGATTAATAACTCCAGCCTTCAGTGACCCGTATTGTCCTTCTCTTCTTCTACGTACAGCTTCGCGTAGTTTCGAACGATAACGAAGCACCCAGGCTATGAAACTTCTAAGGCGGGTCCACGACGAAAATCGTTTAAAGATCTGATCCAAGGGATCTTCTAGGGTTCCTTCTAGGGTTCCTGTAACCGTGGCAAATGTTTGTGGTTCTATCTTTACTTCTGGATCATCCTCAAGGGTCGCGGCAGAATTATAGTGTTGACTTGGCCAGTGGTCTTCGGTCTTGCGAAGAAAATCAGGTCCATTCAGCCATCTTTCATTGTGGAGTAGAGCATCGGCAGAGAGACCTCGGGAGGCGTCGTCAGCTGGATTCAACCGAGTACTCACATATTTCCACTGCGACGGTACGGTAGTTTCGTGTATCACAGCCACGCGATTTGCCACGAAGGTTTTAAATCTTTTCTCTTCGTTAAGGATATAGCCAAGCACAGTTGTACTATCTGTCCAGAAAATGGAAGCGTCGATCGAGATCTCGATTTCGTTGCGTACCATCTTATCCAGTCTGGTAGCTACAACAGCTGCAGATAATTCGAGTCGAGGGATCGTAACTACCTTGAGCGGTGCCAAACGAGCTTTGCCAAGCACAAACGAAACATGAATGTTACCACGTTCATTTACCAATCGAAAGGTAGCTAACTGCGCCGTACGCACGTTCAGAGGCATTTGCGAACTGGTGCAATTAACTTGACACGATATTCCCAAATTCGGGAGGTTTGAAGTATCTTGGCACGTAGAGCTGCTCAATTTTCATTAGTTGCGTTTGCCAATTTTCCCATCGTTTGAGGTATTCTCCCTGAATAGGATCGTCCCAACTTAAGTTCTTTCGGCATAACTCTTGCATCAGCATCTTAGCAACCAGAACAAACGGAGCAGCGAATCCCAGAGGATCATACACAGAACTGACTAAGGAAAGTACTCCTCTTCTTGTGGATAGTTTTTCCTTCATCTTTATCTTAAATCCAAACTGATCTAGACCAACATTCCACTGAACACCAAGTGCTCGCTCGAGGGTTGGCTTACCAGGGCATACGTCCTTCACGGAACCAGCTCTCTCGGGTTCTGGTATGGAAGCGACGACCTTTGGGGAGTTCGAAACTCATTTTGTCAAACGGAAACCACCTCTTTGCAGTATATCACGGAGATCACCTGCCAAGGTAATAGCTTCATCTTCGTCTGCAACGGACTTGAGACAGTCGTCTGCGTAAAAGTTTCGTTTTATCGTTTCAACTACGTTCTTACTAAATTCCTCCGCATTGTCGGTTGCTGTCTTTCTCAATGCAAAATTTGCACAGGTTGGCGAAGATTTAGCACCAAACAAGTGGACTGTCATTTGGTACTCTTCGGGTCTGGCATCAAGATCGTTACCAGGCCACCACAAGAAGCGCAAAACATCTCTATCTTTGTCAGGAACATGAACCTGATGGAACATGGATTCAATGTCCGCCATTAATGCCACTAGATCTTGTCTGAAACGAATTAATACACCAATCAAACCGTTCGTTAAGTCCGGTCCCTGAAGCAGTTGATCGTTGAGAGACGCACCATGATA
>CACRXK020012201.1:0-15407 GCA_902702795.2 Paramuricea clavata
ATTAACCTACACAATAATCAATGGACAATTAACATTCTATATTTTGGATAAACTGCTATTTCTAACATTTGACTAATATATGTATAGTTCAAGGGGAGGAGGAGGGGCTAATTTTTTAAAAATTCATCAGCTTTTTAATTAGACTAGTCGCAAAAAATTGTGTACAATAGCACTTTTAATTATATAACAGCTTCTCCCGCCTTCCTCAAAAAAATGTTGATTGTATTATTACAGCAATATAAAATCAGGAATGTAGAGAAATAAAAAATAAAATTGATTCAAAGAAAGTCAACTTAAATTTACTTAATCATAGTGCATGATATTTTCTTTTACATATTAGACAGCGAGCAAAAAGTTAAAAGACATATTATTCAATTCGCTCTCTTCATAATATTTGGGGGGGGGAGCCTAATGCCCCTCCTATATAGCCCCCTGTTCCACAACCCATGTGATATGTCTATATATATATATATATATATATATATATATATATATATATATATATATATATATATATATATATATATATATATATATATATATATATATATATATATTGTACAATCTACAGACATGCATGTTTCGGCGTACAATGCCTCATCAGTGCCGCTTGGTACTTGTCTTCATACGTGATGACATCCGTATATAACCACATGAAGTGCTCTCACCAGGCGCATGTGGTTCAACACGGTGGCATCAACGCATCCAGACATGCGCAGAGCGTCATGGGGCAAGAGTGCTCTAACGACCACAAGGGAAGTGAGCTTTGCAGTATATATATATGTATATATATATATATATATATATATATATATATATATATATATATATATATATATATATATATATATATATATATATATATATATATAGGCATATATATGCATATATACATATATATATATATATATATATATATATATATATATATATATATATATATATATATATATATATATATATATATATATATAAAAATATAGATAAATATATATATATATAGAGAGAGAGAGAGAGAGAGAGAGAGAGAGAGAGAGAGAGAGAGCTTTGAAATAAAACAATCTTGGATACAACGCTTAATTGCATGGTTACGCGACTAGTAACCTGGCGAAATTTGAATATCGCTAATCTGGGTTGAATAGCAAAAGTCATTAACTGTTGTATATGGCTGAACACATTGTACTTTTACGACATTGCCCGGGCCTGTCTATGCTGACCTTGCAAGAAAACTGGCTTTAACGACAGGACATAAATATCGCGCATCAGACAGTATGATTGTCGTTTACCTACAGCAATGGAGTGTTTGCATGGATTGCCAGCGTCCGCGGTTTCTACAAAAATGGAAAATTTTGGGTTTGCAACAGAAATAATCCCAAGAGTTGTGAATTCTTCTGCCCTGATCAAGACCGCTCGTTGTTCGAAACGGCCATGTCAATGTGGAGAGCGAATGGACCAATTCATCCAGTGTGTGATACTCACCAAAGGCTAGCAAGAATGAAAGTCGTCAAAGCCGTTAGTAAACTGAACTTTGGAAGGCCGTTTTTTGTTTGTTGTGACCACGAGAATCCATGTAAGTTCTGGCAGTGGGGTGACAGACAAGAGTTTCCAAAACCGAAATGCGGACACGGATTGAATGCTTGCGTACGGAAAGTCAAAAAGGAAGGAGAAAATCAAGGCCGCCTTTTCTTCTGTTGTCCAAACGATCGAGAAAAGTCGTGCGGATTTTTTGAATGGAAACTCGAGCTGGAAAACCTCTCTCTCTCACGTTGAAAGAGTTGGTATATTGCAGAGTAATCCAGCGCTGTACAAGTTCATGGTAGCTGAAACTGGACTTACCTTTACTAGCGCACGGGAAAATCCGCACGATGCATACGCTGAATACATGGGGGAATTGCCAATTTCCTCACATACGAACGCTATGGGGGAACTGTCACTGATAGACTATTAGGAGACTATAATTAAGCTATTAAAACATTGTTATATTTATATATTAACCCGAACAGAACACTTATATATATGTATATAAACCTAGTGAGTGAGTGAAATGTTGTAAATTCGCTAAATGAAATAAATCAACATTGTTTTTCCTTGAGTTCAAACAGAATTACTTCTTCGTCTTCGTCTTCGGCTTGTCTCAGCGTACTCATTTCCATGGGTATGGCGCGGACGACGCGGTGTCTTTGTCGCATTTTGCGAGTTAAAATGAACGCACACACTCCGAACACGAGCAAAATCGGTAGGACAATCAACCACATTATTAGATTTCCTTCACTTTTTCCGTTATGCGCTCGTGTGCCCAGTAGCGGTGTTGTGTTCGCTTTATTTACTTTTTTTACATCATGCACTCGTGTCGTTACTGGCAGCGTTTCGCGTGTCCGTATTGTCAGGTACGAGTGCTGATTTGGGGTCTCCTTTAAATTACAGTCGCTCAAGATTACCTTCAAAATGTCCGGGTGAATTGAGGTGCAGTTTAAGGGGTTGTTTCTCATATCGATTTCTTTAAAGCCTTGTAGTTCGGTCATGTCCTTTTCTGTTAGTGTTGTTATCTGGTTGTCGTTCATAAGTAATATAATGTAATGTCCGTTCCCTCTCACTCCACGTAGCAGGTGTGTGAACCATCCATTCGCGCAATTCACCAATTTAAACTTTTCCGAACACGTGCAAGACCGTGGACACGCCAAAACAGAAAAAAAGTCAACACAATCACCGACAATCTTAGACACAGCATTGTGAAAAGCTAAGAATGCCTTAAAAGCGTGCTGTAATAAGACACCCTTTTAACTTGCCATACAACACTTGTCATGTTAACATGGGAAACTGCTTTGGACAGCCGAAACACCTAGTATAGGACTGCGTGAAATTTTCAAACGCATTCGCTGTCTTTGTACTTGCTGCAGAGGTCGAGTTGTGATATATAAATCAGAACTAGATGGAAAAGAAGAAGGAAACGCTTCTGAACAAAATTTACTACAACCCCAAGAACGAGGCTAGTTTTGGTGGTTTAGAAAAACTTTATCGTGCGGCGAGAGCAACGAAAAACAACCTAAATATTAGTCGAAATGACGTGCGTGAATGGTTACGCTCGCAAGAGATATATAGCTTACACAAGCCTGTCCGGAAAAATTATCCTCGAACGAGAGTTTTTGTTGCCGGTATAGATGGTCAATTTGAAGCTGATTTGGCGGACTTTCAGTCGCTTAGTGCACAGAATGATAACTATAGGTTTTTACTTGTTTGTATCGACTGTTTCAGTAAATATGCCTGGGTTAGAGCGGTGAAAAATAAGACAGGGCCAGTCGTTACACGTGCTTTTCGAGACATTTTGGAACAAGGCCGGGTGCCGAACTATCTCCATACCGATCAGGGCACAGAGTTTTTGAATTAACAATTCCGAAATCTCATGAAGCAATACAGTATTCAGTTTTTTACCACCAACAGTGAGACAAAAGCAAGCATAGCCGAAAGATTTATAAGGACATTAAAACTAAAAAATATATCGTTATTTCACGGCAAAAAACACTGTCCGTTATATTGACGCACTGCAAGATATAGTATACTCGTACAATCACACTCTTCACAGGACGATCAAGGAAATTCCAGCTAATGTGACCAGGAAAAATGAATTCCAAGTCAGGCAAACGCTTTATGGAGAGAAAAAACCCAATCCGAAATTTAAGTTCAATGTAGGTGATCTAGTAAAAATAAATAAGACGCGAAGACCATTTGAGAAAGCGTATAATCAAGGTTGGACAGAGGAAAACGTTACCATAGCTGAACAAATTGCACGAATTCCGCCAGTGTACAAAATTAAGGATTTTGGAAACGAAATTCTTGATGGGATATTTTACGAAGCTGAACTGCAAAAAGTCGTTAAAAAAGACGATGTGTATAGAGTGGATAGCATTCTTCGCACACGAACCAGGAACGGTCGCAAGCAATATCTGGTCAGTTGGAAAAATTACCCTACAAAATTTAACAGTTGGGTAGATGAAAAAGATATAACCCACATCAAGTAACGTTCGCGTTTAGTGACATATCAACCACCGTGATGGAAAGAACAAGACCGTTTTTCATAACCTTACCTAGCAATAGCTGTATGGAAATATTTCCCTCCAATACAGTCACAAATTTTAAAGTGAAACTTCCTGAAACCGTTTCGTTAACTGGCGATTGGGAAGTCGCTCTTGTTGAGATACAATACGCACATACCTGGAGTACTATAAGACAGGGTGTTTAGCAAACGCTTGTATATACTGTGGGTAGTGAACGAAGCACTGAAATCGTTGACAGTGGCCATTACGAAAGCGTTCCGGATCTCGTCAAAAATGTTAACAGTCATATTTCGAAAGATGTACAAAGCGAAATTCAATTAACGTATAGTAAGCATACACGCAAAGTAACCGTTGATGTTAAGAAACAAACAAGCATTTGGTTCACTGGTGATATTGCTGCTGCGTTAGGGTTTGACCAAGACAGTTATATTACCAAGAAAACAACGTCGTCCTATACGGCAGATATTGAGGCAGGATTTTCGTCCATGTTTGTGTATTGCAATCTTGTGAGTGATCAAATTGTTGGTGATAAAAAAGTTCCCTTGCTACGTACCGTTCAAATTAAGGGAAGATACGGTGATATAATTACAAGAACGTACCAGAATCGATTATATATGCCAGTCGGTACGAAGTGATTTGAAACGCTGGAAGTGTATATTAACCGACGATTCAGGAAGGCCAGTGCCATTTGAGTACGGGCGGTCGATTTGTACACTACATCTTAGACCAAATCATTCCATATACTTTTAATATGAAACAGTGGCAAACTGGAGGCGCTCTGCGGGCATTTGTGGGGGCCAGAATGCAGAGAGGATTTGGCAGATTTCGGACACAATCTGGTAATGGCTTAGGAGGGATTTTAAGAAAATTGTTTCGCAGCGCAGTTCCGTTTTTGATTCGCGGAGGTAAAGCAGTTGGACATCAGGCCTTAAAGACAGGTGTTGCGATCGGAGAAGATGTCCTTAGTGAAAAAAAAAACTTCCAATCAGTCTAAAAAACCTCGCAAGGCAAGCACACCTAAGACGAAGAAAAGGACACAATATAACGATATATTTGGTAACTGAAACATGCTGAAGCCTATTCACTACGATTCCGAAGCGTGGAACAAAAGTGAACTGAATCTATTTAGCGTCCCTCCTACGGAAGTCACAGTTGAGAAAAGTAAATTTGTAGATTATTACCCCGTGTCAACACTAAGCGAAGATTCCGCCCCTATTGAATTTTTTGTTCCTGGTAATGGAGAAGATTATTTAGATCCTAGCCGAATGCAACTGTACATAAAAGCTAAAATAAAAACTGCTGACGGAGAAGATCTCGGAGCTGAAGATCAAATCGCCCCACAGAATTTATTCTTGAGGGAGCTTTAGATTTGACTACAAGTACGACTACGAGTACGAGATTTGATCGCGTGCTAGGAAATTAATGTAGTCGTTTTCGTTTCCATTCAAATGTTGCTTTTATAGCAGTAAACTAACAATGAGAGAAAAAGTTTCATAAACTAAATCTCCTGCAGACCAAAATGCCCTAGAAAAACGTGTAAATAAGTCATAACGTTAAAAACAAGCCAGATATTTAGTACTAATATATTATTTGCGCCGGATAAACGCTATATAAATGCTATACAAATGTTTTTTTGAAAAGTCGTAGTGAGGACTACGAGATTTCTCCACAATTTCGTACTCAGATGGGCGACGAGTACGACTTTTTCGCGTCAGTACGGGATGGCGTAAGCATACAGCATGCGTTTCGCTTGACGAATCTCGTACTCGTAGTCGTACACGTAGTCAAATCTAAAGCTCCCTATTCTTGCAGTCACTGTTCAGTCAAGTGAATGTTTCACTCAACGATAAATTAATCACGCCAAGCGCGACGACCTATCCCTACCGTGCCATGATTGAAACGCTTCTAAACTTTGGCCCAGCTGCGAAACAGTTGTTGTGTCCTTTATTCCATGCATAGAACATAATAATGAAACATAACGTGAACTTTACAATAACTTTCTAGTCTGTTCGATCGTTTTCCTAACACATGTCCTTTTTTCCATAACACGGTCCATGTGGACAGCGGTCATTGTCAGTCACTACAGTTCTCCCCTTCATGGATTAGAAACCTATCATGCGGTAGAACTATAGCCGTAATAGTCTGGTTGTCGTTTTATAGAGCGACGAGGTCGTTGAGCAACAATTGTTTCTGGAGGTGTTGTTGCAACATCTGGAGCAGTTGTAACGGTTATTGGCACTTTCTTAACAGCCGTAGAGTGGCGCATGAGGCGGTGATTTCCATCGTCGATTAGGATGGAGTCGCCCTTGACGGCGGTGACACGAAACGTACTGGCACGCCACGGTAGTGCTACTTTGCCTTTCTTTTCCGAACGGATAAGGACCTGATCGCCGACTTTAATTGAGCTGGGCTGCACTTTCTTCTTAATGTCGTGGTAGCACTTCCCCTTTTGCTTGTTGTTGGCGTCGTGCTATCGGTATGACCTACGGTTGATGTTTATGGGCGCTGACGGCTGTAGTGATGGAAGCTTGTCGTTGACATCATGGCTGCTGGTGGCTAACCGGTGACCGTATGGGGCGTGGTACGATAAGCCAACAGCCAAGCGTCGATGGCCTTACGCCAGTCCCGTGACTCGGCTATTGCGGTTTTGACCACTTTGTTGATACTGCGGTTGACCGTTCTGCTTCGCCATTCACACGTGGATACCGGGGAGTTATTTTTTTGTGCTTGATACCAAATTCTCTCATAAGGTTAGAGAACCTGGATGACCGGAAAGTTTTGGCATTGTCCGTGACAATTTCCTGGGGTACTCCGTAGCGTGCAAAAATTCGACGAAGGCGCGGTTCCAGGGCGGCAGTCGTGATATGCTTCATGATTTCTACTTCAGGATATCGACTATAATAGTCGACTAGCACCAACAGGTTTTCTCCGGTGGGAAATGGGCCTACGAAATCCATCCCTATCAATAACCAGGCTGCTTTTGGGAGGGTGGTGGGTTTCAGTGGGGTGAAACTAGGTTTTGTTGGCTCAGTCGCCACAAGACAAGGCTGGTACCGTTTAACGAATGTTTCCGCCTCCGTTGACATTCCCGGCCACCATACCTTAGTACGCAAACGGGCTTTCGTCTTGGCTACGCCTTGGTGCCCCTGGTTAGCAAGCTCGAGAACTCTTTGTTGTAGGGATCGAGGGATAACTATGCGGTTATTTCTGAGCAAGACCCCGTCAGAGAAGGAAACTTCGTTTCGATGGCTAAAAAAGAGACCAAGGTCTTTGTTCCAGGTGCCTGACTGGAGAGACTTGAGGACTGTTTGAAGCTTCGCGTCCTTCGCTGTGGCTTCTCTTACTTGTTCGATGATGCAGGCTCGTGGCAGTGACGCTGTGGTGATGGCATTAATCATTCTGGTATCCGCGTGTTCGCTGGGATTGACGTGAGCTCGGGGTAGAGTCGGCTGTCGTGAAAATACATCGGCTGCGTTCTTTGGACCCGGTTCGTAACGAAGTCGAAAATTGAGATGTTGAATGCGCAGCGCCCAACGCTCAATACGTGGAGGAGGTGGGACCCAGGCTTGTAGAGACCAAGCAGTGGTTTGTGGTCGGTTATGATGGTGAAATCTGGGTCACCGCTGAGATAGTGGTCGAACTTCAAACAGCCGAATTTGACGGCGAGTGCTTCCCTTTCGACATCGCTTAGCGACCGGCTAGCGTAGGCAACTGGTCGCGAAGTTCCATCTCCCTGGATTTGACACAGAATGGCTCCCAGTCCCACAGGCGAGGCATCTACTCGAAGCTCAGTTTGACGATCTTTGTCGAAGAAGACAAGGCATGAGGCCCGCGAGATGCTGTTCTTCAGGCCTTGGAAGGATTTCTGCTGATCTGGTCCCCAGATCCACTTATTACCTGAGCGTGTGAGGCGTCGGAGGGGTTCCGCTTCCGTGGCAAGGTTGGGCGTGAATCGAGCGAGAAAGTTGATGAGACCGAGAAAGCTCTTCACTTCGGATACTTTGCTGGGGGTTTAAAGTACTTAACTGCGTCAACTTTCTGTTGAGAAGGTTGGATGCCCTTGGAGGATAGCTGCATGGCCATGAAAGTGGCTTTGTCGACCCCAAAAATGCACATTGACTTGTTGAAGGTGATGCTATATTGCTGCAGTCGGTGAAGGCATGCGGCAAGACGCTCGTTGTGCTCTCGTACCGTGCGACCGTAGATGGTTATGTCATCGTGAATCCATCTTACACCGGGCATACCTGACAATACCATGCTCATTACTCGTTGGAGGATTTCTGAAGCGTTGGTGAATCCCATTACCAGAGTGGTACATCTGCGAAGACCCCTTGCTGTGGAAAAGGTAGCGTACTTTCTGGAGTTTGGATGCAATGCAATTTGGTGGAAACTCTTGAACATGTCCAGCTTTGACCAGATGGTAGAACCGCCATTTCGTCTGTGGCTTCTTCAAATGAGGGTATGGGCTGGATCTCTCGCTCGACGTGTGCGTTGACGTCGCGCCAGTCCTGTGTGATCCGAACCTCACCTGGCGTAGACTACGGGACGACCACGATACGTGACACCCAAGGTGTTGGGCCTTCTACTGGCTCAATGATGCCAAGCGACTCTTGGATGTCGAGCTCTTTATTCCGCGCCTCTCAACAACAGGGGTGGTACCTTTTTTCATACGTATTTCGACTTCAACCCCTTTGACGCGGCCAAGTCTCTCGAAGACCTTGCGATACTTGGAAAGGATATTCTTCTGTCGTAGCGACGTGGGCAATGATTCTGGTTCAGGGATAGGATTTTGTTGTTCAGTTGTGGGAGAGGGACTGTGACGAGGATCTGGTGTGACTTTGGACGCTGCTGCATCTGTGTGGATTTCGGTTGCAGTGTTCTCCTGCTCAGACGCTAGGCTGTGCAGACCGTGCGTCTGGTGATTGGGTGGTCCCACATGAAGAATGCCGATTTCCATGGAAATGTCTCTGCCCAGGATGGTGGTGCCCTTATGGTTGACGATGACAAATTCTACTGAAGACATTTTGCCAAATGCATCCACAGTGATGTGACACGCACCCAAAATCCTGAGAGGTTGGCTGCTGCCGTATGGGTAGATACATGTGGACGTAGGCTCCGGCTTGGAACCCAGTTGTTTGACTTTCTGGTATACATGTAAGGGGAGAACGTTGACGCTGGCCCCCGAGTCAATGAGCAATGTTGTGGGGAAACCATTGAGTAGGAGAGACATTCTAGCATTGTTTTTGTTGATATCGGGGTTGGGAGCTTGTAGGGTGAAAATTTCCTCTTCGCTGCTATCGCGTGAAACATACTTTGCGAATTCAACAGGGGCAGTCTCCCCCCGGTGTAACGCATTCATTTTGTCATTACATGCCGGGGGCCCCTGGGTGCTTCGGCATGCCTTTGCGAAGTGATTTCTCTTTCCGCAACGACTACATGTCTTGCCTCGGGCTTTATCACATATGCGATGTCCTAGTTCGCCACAACGGTAGCATGTCTCATGTGACGGTGATTTCCGAGTTTGTTGCTGTTCCTGTTTCCGGGCGCGCTCGACCCAGTCCGGTTCCTTTTTGCGTTTGTCGCTCGGCTTCCGGTGTTGACGAAGACTCGAGAGTTCATCGGAGCTGCTTTCTGGGTTGTTATTTTCGCTTATCTCGCTTTTTTCGATGGCTTTAGCGTGCATTTCAGCGGCTTCGAGTGAACGGGCGGTCTTTAGTGCCTCTTGCAAGGAAATTTTTGGAGTTTCCAACAGTTTACGCCTGAGTTTAGTGGAAGAACAACAAGCGACAATTTGATCTCGGATTATACTACCAGTTTGGTTGTCATATTCACACATTCGGGCTTTAATGCGACGTCTGGTGTGTGAAGAATCGACTTTTTCGCTCTCTAGTTGTGTACATTGGCGAAATTGGTATCTTTCGAAGACGACATTGTTTTGGGCTGCGAAATATTCGGTGAGTTTCCTTGTTAAAGTTGCAAAGTCCGTTCCCGTGTCCGTAATGTTATTCTCAGCAATGTCTTGAACGTTGCTGCCTGCACAGTGAAGTAAGATTGCTCTTTGTCGTGGAGCAGCGTTTATCCTTTTTGCGGCGAGATAGATTTTGACTGTTTTCACGTACCTTTCCCAGCGATGAGCCACGTTGTTTGGCTCGTTGTACACGTCGAACTTTGCTTGGGGTAGCGAAATCCATTGCGAAATTATCTTGACTTTGATGCGACGAAAATAGTTTGTTTCTGTTCGAGAATGTCAGTTGAGGATATCAAATTGCTTGAAGAATGATTACGGAGGCGGGCTCTGCCGACTACGCCATTGTTGTGTCCTTTATTTCATGCATAGAACATAATAATGAAACATAACGTGAATATAAACTTTACAATAACTTTCTAGTCTGTTCGATCGTTTTCCTAACACATGTCCTTTTTTCCATAACACAGTCCATGTGGTCAGCGGTCATTGTCAGTCACTACAACAGTCTCAAATGACATCTGGGCTATACTACAAGGATACACCTGGTAAAATGGACGTGGTGAATCCGCTAGCAGCCGATGCTAACGCGAACATGGGTTTGAAAAAGCGACGCAGCTTTATAGCAACCAGTTGAAGCTGTGATATATCTGGCCCGTTACATGCAGACATTTGTTTTCAAGAACGCCTGATTATTCCAGGCGTCGATATAAAAGTGAAGTTGGTTAGATCCCCAAATAATTTTTGCTTCCTGGCAGGGGGTGAAAATCCAGCATACAAAGTTATTATTCAGGAAGCCGTACTTCGCGTGCGACGTGTGACTGTAAGCCCTACCACAGAGTAGATAAGACATACAGAGACGTAACTGACCGTTGTAAACACTGCGGAAGATTACGTTATCATGTACCCACTTTTTTTCAGGCGACCGGCCGAAAAATGATCAACTGCGCGTGCTCAGCAAGTTTAAAGTGAGACGTCATCAGGTCGTCATCCAATCAGATGCATGCATCTAGTAACTTGCCAAGCATGCGCACAAAAAAAGTGGGTACACTAGTTACGTCTCTGTATGTCTCTACTCTGTGGCCCTACGCTGCGTTTAGAACACGAAAAATTCCTGGATAAAACAACCGCAAGGGTTGTTATCCTTGGATCGGGAGAATGTATTCCTCGGGGTTTTACCGAAACGTGTTGTCGTGGCCTTAGTTCATAGCGAAGCGTATCATGGTAGTTATGCCAAGAACACTTTCAATTTTCATCATTATAAAGTCACTCAAGTCGCCCTGTCTGTGAATGGAGAAATGCGGAAGCCCATTCAGGTTCAGTTTGGCGACGCAGGGACTGGCCTGTACATACGAGGTTATGAAACTCTGTTTTCTGGTATGGATAAAATGTTTGCCGACTCTGGAAATCTTATCAGTCGTGAAGATTACGCCAAAGGATATGCATTGTATGCTATAGATCTGACGCCAGATTTAGCCAGTTCGGAACATTTTAATCCTGTTCAGACTGGGAACGTTCGCCTGAGTATACAATTTTCTGAAGCGCTCCCCCATACAGTAACCTGTCTGGTTTATGCCGAGTTTGAAAGCCTGATCGAAATAGACAAGAGCCGAAACATTATATTTGACTTCAGCACATGAATTCCACTACGATTGAGAAAATTCTACGGTCTGATAAATGCTCTAAGCATGTGTTTGGTGGCGCATACGCATCTGATAAACTGCCTGAGACAGTCGATAGCTATCCCAGAGCTTATGTGGCGAATGTCGATAGAAGTAACATGCCTGGCTCACATTGGATTGCGTTTTGGTTTGCCAGTCCTTCACATGGTGAATTTTTCGATTCGCTTGGACAGAGTCCCGGAACATATACATTTTCGTTTGTATCATTCCTGACTAACAACTGTTCGAAATGGACATGCAATGACCGAATACTTCAATCGCCTTTCTCAAGCGTCTGTGGCCATTTTTGTATTTATTTTATATTCTATCATTGCAGAAACATTAGTATGAGTACAATAGTGTACAAATTTAGTAAGAACTTTGAACAAAACGATGAACTAGTCTCAGCTTTTGTTAGTAAAACGTTTCGTGCATACTCGCGCAACGAGTCTGGTCAAAAATCTATAGCAAAGTACTCGAAAACCATGTAATAGTAATATTTATTTATTTGGAAATTAGAAATAAAATTTTGAATACATTGAACTATTGGATTCACACTATTTATACTTTAATGTTGGCAACACACACACACTTATTTATTTCCTCAGCAAGCAATAGCGTAAAAATCAGCGACGTTGTGATTATGTCTGTGTGACAAGTACATTCCAAAATTAGCTCCTTAATTCTTAAGGCCTTATATATAATTTTCTTTGTTGGTTAAAGACCATTGATAAACTATCGCGCCTCCGTAACAGAGTTATTTTAAGCGGAAGGTACTAGAGTCATAAAAAACATAATCATTATACTTAGATGTCTAAATACGTCGTGCTTACGCCGTCGTACAAGACTTTCCGCTTGCCATAAAAGTATGTAAAGGCATTCTTCACTTGCGTGTACGTAAACACTCTATTTCCCCTTACACGAAAACCTCTGTTTGTCGCGGAGCCTGTTGCTTTGCTGCGAAGAACACGCAGATAGGTGTCAATATCGATCGCATTTGTATACTTATTGACCCCCTTACAGCTGTACTTAGCGTCTGATGCACCGAAGCAAAAGTAGATTTTGCTACAAAGCCCGATTATTCCCTGCCCCTCAAACTCAGTTTTAAACAGACCTGGTGTGCGCTTGTCGAACGCCAGAACTTCGGCGTTGTAATCTCGCGGAAACCAATAATGTTTTTCCCTTTCATATTCAGCTCGGAGCTCGGGTTTGATCAAGTGATCGACACATTCACCGGCAAGTGCCACATACGCGGAGTCTGTGTCCATTTCGCAATATTCAAAATCAGAGCGGTCAATATATTTGTCCATGAAATCGTAGTAAAATTCCAACATTCGAAGTTTTGCATATTGGTAGACGAAAAATCCTATCTGAATCGGCAGGTTCATTTTGATTGATGTTTTAGTTTTAGAGACCTCGTAAAAGTCGTCCTCAATAATGTCTAATTTTCTGAAATGCGGATCATTAACGGCTAATCCGATGCTATTTTCGTCATAGTATTTCACGTTAAGATGTTTCTCTTTGTTGGTCAGTGAACGGCCGTAGCCAGAATTGCCGAAAAGTTTCATCGTTTCAGCTATAATTTTAGTGGACGGATCGCGATCGCCCTCGCGTCTGGCATCGCTAACTTGATCGGCAAAACCGTCGAAACAAGCTTTTGGAATGAATTCTGTAACCTCGTAAATACTTATTATTTCTAAACCTTGTTTTATATACCACTGTAAGAGCGGCGTTATTAACAGGATCTTTTCGGCAAACATGCTACCAATTAGTCCGCGTCGTGGCTTTTCGCTTAGCTTATGCTCGCGAACGAAATTCTGTATATGTTCCCCAATGGCATCAAAAGGAATATCGGTATTTTTAAAAATGGGACACATTTCTGCAAATTTTTCTTTCTTGTGGTCAGGCACCCTTATATCGCATTCAACTACGCCGAAAATGTTACCGCTTTCAATTTCATTAAGTAGTTCGGGAAATGTCAGTCTTAGCTGTTGTTCGTAAGTAGCGAGAAAAGCCTGCAACTCCTCGGTCTTTGCGCAGCTCACGATATTCGCATTCCCACATTTGGACAACCTTAAAACCCCGCTCCTCTAAATATTGTACTTTTTGACCTGTCCTTTCAAGAGGGACCTCCACTGGAACCCCACGACGTTCGTTAAATGTATGGGTATTCAACGTGCACCTATGACCGTGCCAGTAACAGCCCTGAAATTCAAAGACAGTTTTACTTTGCAAATCAAATCCATCAACCGGGTATCTACCTATACGATGTTCTCCTGATTGTGAGCGTGGACAATATTAAGTCCGTCGCGGTGAGCTACAAAGTCCAACCATTCAATGCTCCACTTATTGAAACAGCCCCGCCGTTTAAAATCATCGATCTTTTTTCGCCTTACATAATAACCGCACGGCATCTTTTGAGGTAGCGCCCGCAGATACAACGCATTTGCATCGGCTCCCCAGATTTTTTTACAAGGTTTTGTGCCATTGCGAATGAAAGTTTTGTTTTGTTATGATATCGGTTAAAAATAATGGATGGCCCTCCCACAATGTTGTTTTTGAAATTATAGTATAAGTCCTTATCCTGTTCCCGAAATAAACTGAAAAACGTGTTGTGTTCTAATCCAGAAAACATATATTTCATTACCAAACCTGGTACAGAAATTCCGTCTTTAAATAAATCTAATCCTTTTGCCTGGTCGAACTCGAACATTTTTTCTATGGCTTCAACAAATGGTTCAACGTCAAGATTGTTGTACCAAACAGATAGTCGCGAAAACTTTCCATATTTTTATCGCACCATATATATCTCAGAGCAGAACTGGTATTCTTCTACAGTGATGTTAGCGTTTTTTAAAGCGCTGGAAAATGCCTCGTGCGGAGGAAGCCGGTCAAACTCTAACTTTTTAACATTGTCAAACCACTCATACGGAAAAAAGCCTTTTTGAGCACTGCAACCGTACGCTTTTAAAAAGTCAGCGTAGCTATATCCCGGCGCAAGGTAGTTGCAAATATCTACGAATTTCAAACGCGCTGTTTTCAAGCACATGTATGCGTTATTCCGTTTCACTACGAAATCAATTCCGTTTGGTTCTAAATCTTCCTCTGACTCGACACTTTGGAGTATCTTAAAGAATGACTTGCGAATGACATTTATATCGTAACGAGACGCATTAAACCCTACGGCCGCTAATTCAAAAAGAAAAAGATCAAATCGTTTTTTGAGTTTCAAAATATCTGCTCTACCTTTCTCATCATCCTCAGGTAAATTCCGAATCATAATTTCCAATTGGGAAAATACATCCTCGTACTTTTCGCGAAGTAGACGGTAGCTCATGTCACTTATCTCAAGTAAGTAATCTACAAAATCACTAACTAGTCGTTTTTCATCCCCTGTGGTTACGAAACATTTGGCACTTTCGTAACCGGGAACGTTACTTGCAACCGAAATCGAGGCAGGTACATGCTCTGAAAGCCATTGGAGTGCCCTATGCTCTTCTGCCTCATTAAAACTTTCAACTTGAAAACTTTCCAAATCCCAGGTAGAAAAATAAGGGTGGAATTTGTCGCTTGGTTCAAATGCTTTTTTAGGTCAAGAAAAACAACTAAGTTATACAGCCCACGGTCCATGTTGGTATACCATTCGTTCGTACAATCCAATAATGTAGTAGTTGTGGAATGATAAGGTCTGAAACCAAATTGGTGTTTTGAGAAAAGATTATTCTGGTT